>JAYESA010000002.1:190410218-190696864 GCA_036927795.1 Iris macrosiphon | reverse complement strand
GTCCATAAAACTCACCCCTTCTGCATGTATTTTGAAGTTTTCAATGGATAACCTTAGGCTTGGGTTGTAGAATATGCTATAAATATCTAGATATTTAGTTGGCATTGACTTGACTAGATATTGTTTTATTTTCTAAAGGCTCCTCAAGAGTGATTGACTGACCGACTAAATAACATTGACGTTTCAGCTTAATGGCAAGCAGTTACATGACTATGTTTAATTTGCATTTGTTATTATAAGATGTCATTGCTTAGTGTCACTTTGCTCTTTCAATCTACAACTTTGTAGGATAATATGTTTGAATGTGCTTTGTGTGTGCAAATGACTGGCCATTTATTAAGAAGTGGTACCTTAGCTCATTTCTAGATGGGTTCTCCGTAGATGGTCAGGAATAGCCTTGAGATCAGAGATTCTTCACTTCACTTCTTAGTACTAGGAGGGTAGGACCTAGTATTAATTGGTTTGCGATACTTGGATTCAGAGTGTTGATTTCTAGTTGGCTATAATTTTCAGTTTGATGTTGGTCCTGGTAACAATTTCCTTATTTTACACAGTTATAATTTTAGTTCATGGGTTGATTGTCGATTTAGGCTATTTTTATTTCGTAGAGATTTAATATTGGGGTTGTAATATAATTCATGTTTGTTTGGTAATGTTGGGAGTTTGTATAAGGTAGTTATCGATCATGTATCCATATTCGTATAGAAAATGTAGGGTTGTGACAAACTTGGTTGCAAGAATATGGTTAAAAGAGTAAATTACAGAATCAAACATAAATTTTCATTATATTTCAGAAAGCACTCATGATGCTATCTTCTTCGAAGCATACCCGTCTTCTTCTAGATTTGTTTTCCATTAGTTTTCTCCAAATTAGAGGGACATTGTTGTGCCCGTGAGTGGGGTTATATGAGGGAGCATTTAGTCTTTTGCACAAATAAATTAACATCAAACAGGAATATCGGACAACATGAATAGATTGTGAGAAAAGACTTAAAAGATTTTTGGTATTTAAACCAGAATATTAAACATCAAAATGTCATGGGTGTTTACGGTGTTAGGAACATTGGATTTTACTCGAGTTTATCTAAAATATTTTTGTGTATTAAATCATAAATAGATTACGATTAGTTTCTTGACGGTTAAGTTTTACGAAACATTGAATGACTATGATTAGCTTTACCATTTAAGTTTTAGGCTATAAATATTGGTCTCTCTTAAAAAAATATGTGAGAGAGGAAAGATGTAGGTTTTCGGGATGTTCTGAGCGTTTGGTGAGGATTACGAGATATTGTAATTTTCTTTATGATAATTAATGATTTTTGGATATGGGAGTTTATTATTTTGTTACTTTATGTTTACAGAATTTTTTGTAGAAATTAGTTGTACAAAAATAAGTTTGAAAATTACAACCAAATATGCATTCCGCCAGATGTACTATCGCCAGTCGGTCTGATGGACAGTCGGACAAAAATCCAACGTGATGGTTTAATTGTGGTTGTCTAGGTTGGTATGTTAGTTTAATTTAGGTAGTTGTTGTGGTGGTGGTGTGTGTGCGTGCGTGTGTTGGGGGTGGGGGGGGGGGGGGGGGGTTATTTATTAAGTTGTGGAGGATATATATATCCCCCTCTCTTCTTATATCCGAGAGCCAAGCAAGAGAACAGAATAGCCACAAAGTAGAAGAAAAGAAGAGGGAAGCAGACAGAAGAAGAAGAAGAAGAAGAAGTGGAGGAATATATAGGTTTTTTTATTTTTTATTATTTAGTTTTATTTTTGCATTAGAATTAGTTATAATTAGTTACTGTATAATCTTTAAACCTAATTGTTATTACTAACTCTAAACCTAATCAGTTCAAGTAGCCAATTCCCAAATTTTGGAATAAAGGTTATACTGTTGAGGTTGGTTTTGTTGTCGTCAAGGTAGAAATATGTTGCATAAACATGGATAGTATAGAACATGGCAAGGACACAGTGACATGAATACGACACCTATTTTGGTGTGTCCTAATGTATTTTGGAGTGTCCGGGTTGTGTCACGTCTAACAAGATACGCCTAGGCTTTTAGAGTGCCTGTACTTCCTAGAGTTTGAAATCAAACGACTCCTAGGCAAAGTTGAAAGACTCAGTTTAGGTATTGGTTTCGACCCTTCCTATGAGTATTGATTTCGGGGGTTCATGGAACTTGTATCCGTCAGTTTCGGACCCTCCGATTCCGATCCGTACAAGGTTGGACCCACAATAGGTCGAGGGGGAGAAGTCGTCACCCCTATTATTTTGATTCCTTAGAATATAGTATATAGGTTTCAACTATTTTATATTTTATTTTGTTATTTCTAAATATTCAGCAATCAAATTGTGGATCACTTGGTTAAATTATATGCTTTTTTTACTTAAGAGGTCTTGAATTTTTACCCTATAGATCACATCTGGATTGATAATATAATCTCTTTTATTCTTTTATAAATTCTATGTGATGTCCTATTGTATTCTAAGTCGGTGTATTTTCGCTCCCCAAAAAATAAATTCTATGTCTGCCCCTGGATCCGTATTGGCCATAATGTATATCGTTTTCTTCCGATACTTAAAATCTTGGACCTAGGATCGTCCTATAACTTGAGTGTGAATGCAGAACTGGTGGAGAAACCCTAATAATTGTTAATCCAGATCACCCGTCATGTTCCGATCTAAAACATGGGAGAATTTTATCGGTTATATGTGTTAAATCTCATCAGGGCATGCATCTTGCTATTTTTATTGTTCATTATACATCCAGGATCAAGTCAAGAAGCCGCCTATTTTATATTTTCTAGTCAGACATACAAGACATTCAAAATGAAGATCAATGAGTGTAACTCCTAAGTAGCACATAGGACTTTGCATGGCAGAAGCAAAACTCGAACCTTACCAATAGAACTCAAGCAAGGTTCAAATATTGATACCCAGACCGATTTTGGACCCTTCCTAAGAGAATTGGTATCGACGATTTCGACAGTTTCTTCCAAAGCAAAAATGATAAACAATATTCTAAAAAGCTAAAAAAAAAAATTTGATACATTTAGACATAATTTTATATATTATATTTTGTTCCTCGTTATTTTTAAATGGAATAATAATCAATTGCAATAGATACGATTATTTATTTATTTATCTAAGTGCAACCACAATAAATAGTTTTGAAATATTAATATGGATGAATGTTGTGAATTTATAGATATACAACTTCGACAAATGGTAATGGTTATAGTTTATAAATAAGGAATCATATCGATGCACGTAACAATTTCAATCTTCGGCACAACTGAATCATTGTGTTGACACTATTTTTCCATTCTTCTATCTTTTTCGTTTATTTTTTCTCTGCGGATCCGACTTGGAAAGAGACCCAATGTTAGTATCAATCTATCTTTCATTATCGAATCAGGACATGCCAAAATTGTATCCATAACGACCGTATCGTATCGATTTCGGTCCGTGAACTATGCACTCAAGTCTATCCCTCTATATACATTTTCAGTCATTACAATTAAACCACAATATGTTGCAAGTTAAAACCCAATATACCTGTTTTTCTTCTCTTGCAACTATGATCTTTTCCTAAAGAACTTTGAAGCTTTGCAGAAGACTCAAAATGAGTATATGTCAATCGAATATGAAACGAGTCAACACCAGATGTAACATCCTGTACAACTTTAAACATCAAGGAGGGCAAAGATACAACATATAGAAATGCATTCTCTAAGCTAATGTAAATGAGCATTGAAGTTTCAAGTGTGCAATACAAAAAATATGTAAAGTACCAAGTGTTTTTCAAGTGCATTGGTGATAGATAACTTCAGGGCATCCTTCACAGTGATGTGCTCAGCATGAAGCTTATCCTTGAACCAGTCTTCACCACTGTATTTCCTTTTCATATACAACCTACGAAAATGGAATAATAATCAATGTGAGAAGCTAATATTAAAATTGTATTTGTTTATAAGTAATTACAAAGTCGGTAATGTATGACAAGTGTTTCATAAGAAAAGAGCACAAATGCGAGCACAAATGCATGTAGTACAAAGCTTTGCAACTACTAGTACAGAAAAAAAAGTTTTATCTATTGTAATCAAGGAAACTATGTTATATGTTACAATATACTCAATATATATCCGAGAGGCCGAAAGTGGTTTGTTCAGCTAAAACTTCTGATTGCCTACATCAAACCTTGTGTAATTTATTAATAATAAACTATTTTATTTTTCTAAATAAAAAAATAAGAATGTAATTTAACCATGTTCATCGTTGAAATGGTTAAATGAACCTTCACGTGACTTATGTGACCCCTCATAACATGAACAATTCTCAATCGCAACTGCACATCTTAGTGTCGTCTGTCTCATGTGTCTTGCCAATCTAAGAGAATCCAAAGGTTTCCAAAATCCAATTTGCTACACCTTGAATTAACTCTCAATCTAAGAGAATTCAATTCTTTTATAGATCTTCCTAATGCTCCATAGTCGACCCATTCTGATGGAAGAATACTTGGGTGATTGGATGATGATCATGAAGCAAAGAAAATAACATTCTAACGTTGACATGTTCTGCAAAAAATGAGACCCTATTTAATATTATAGAAAGGTACGTCAGACCCATGATGGTTTTAGCTTGGCTAGATCGGAAACATGAGACTAAACCTAAAGATCTGTGTAGTGCTACCAAATTCATTTTGCAGTCCACTGTTTGAATACGCGTATATGGAAGGATACTTTACCAGGTACAAATGCAGTGAGGGTAGGCTTCGGAGTTTCAATCGGTTTGTTTTAGTAGGTATTTAAGTAAAAATCTATAACGTTATACTTATCTAACAAAAATACAAGTCTTGTACAAGAGGAAGGAGAACAAAAAGAACTTCAATTTAAAACGTTATACCCTTTTGGTTGCAAATAATGCTGCAAATGGAGTAAAATGTATTTACTCTATTCCATAAATTGCAAAAAGAAGCCATTTAAAAATCCTTCACATATTGTACAAATTTCCTAAGTATCATATATAAATAACAGTTTCTGATGCTGCAACATAATCAATTGATTCATCCGACTCCTAGATTTTTAGCACATCATAATACTAATGAGTTGATAAACCAATAATAAACTACAAAACTTCTTTAACTGCCCCCAATCTAACCCATATCGAAGTATAACTTGCATTTTTGTATTCCATGAAGTTTGTAAGTTAGTTTAAGTAATATCAGATCTACAGGTCATGAATAAAGTATGTTACCATATAGCACGCTCATTAGCCATTATAATAGTCGGTACCAAGACTTCAAGAGAAAAGCCATCAATTTGATAATTCTCTGATTTTATTAGTTCGGTGATTGTTTTCGTGAAGTCCTCAATAGAGTTTTCCTCTTTACATATCCTCATATCTTGATCACTGTCACAAGCAAATTGTAATATTCCTAGACAGATGCTACAATGCGGTTTGTCAAGATCTGATTCTTGTGAAGTATAAGAACATTGGACAAGCCCATTACTGAACCCAGGTTCTGCAGTGCCAGGATGGTAACTTTTATGTTCTTCTAGAAAAGAATGCAATGTTGAAGATGTAACTGACGAGCAAGAATATACATGCCCACGAACCCCATACAAACGAAAGATGCACCGAGCACATACCTGTTCAGAAATAAACCAATAAGCTTAAGAAATTTACGGATTTTAGAAAATTCTAATAACAAGAACCAGTTCTGGAGAAACAAGAAATTCACTATGAAATGCATAGTCGATCAATATATATATATAAAACTATTGAAATGCAAAACATAGAAGCGAAAATTTGGCTAATTTGCACTTAAATACCATAAAGTATCATTTTTTTTGCAACTTGTTATTATAAGCTATTTTTATTAGACCATGAAATTTCAGAAACTTGAATTTAACTACCCTCCATCAACATCATGTTCAATACTATTTTTTGATCATTTTGCCTTCGAATCTAGAAAAATATAATTCAAAATTGTATTTCGTCTTCTCCAAATCATTCCCTTTCTTCTTCCCTGTGCCTCTCCATCCCTCCAGCTCCCTTCCCTCCCTCTCCATCCTAAAATGGGTTATTCTCCACTCCTCTCTATCTGTATATACATTCTATCAATTATTAATTTTTTTATTTTTTTTACAAAGACTCAATCTTGAATCAACAAGCTAAAATGACTTCATTTTGCATATTTTTCCATGAAGAAAATGACAAAAAAAAAACTTCTAAAAAACCTCACGTCAATTATAGTTAGGGCCAGGCTATACACACCCCACCCTCTACTTAACACACCCCATATTAAATTAAATAAAAAGTAAATATATATTAAAAGACATAATTACCCACTCTCCGGCCGGCCACCGGCGAACCCCGCCCCCCCTCACCCTCCCCTCCTTCTCCGGCTGCCCCCGACGAACACCCCTCTCGCCACTCCGCCGCCCGCGCAACCCCCTCCCTCCCCAGCCGCGTACATCCCTCCACTGACCCGCGCGCGTCGCCCTCCGTCGTGCGTCGACCCTGCGCGCGGGCCTCCGCCGCACGCCGCCACCCGCGCGGGTGCCTACGCTCGCATGTCCCCGGGACCCCACCGCTGCTCCTCCCCCCCCCCCCCCCCCCCACGCGCATCCCCGCGACCCCGCCGCCGCTGCTTCCCCCCTCCCCCTGCCCCCCGCGCGTCCCCGCTACCCTGCTTGCGCGTACCTGCGCCTCCGCCCGCTTGCTG
Organism: Iris macrosiphon; assembly: GCA_036927795.1. Lineage (NCBI taxonomy): Eukaryota > Viridiplantae > Streptophyta > Magnoliopsida > Asparagales > Iridaceae > Iris > Iris macrosiphon. The sequence continues at coordinate 190,690,134 of JAYESA010000002.1, read as the reverse complement.
CGTCCCCGCGACCCCGTCTCGGCGGCGTGAGAGCAGACGGCGAGGGTAAAATGGTAATGTAGTGGGGTGTGTTTAGGATTTTGATAATTTTAAATTAGTTAAATTTGGGGTGTGTTAAGTGGAGGGTGGGGTGTGTATAGTCTGACCCTTATAGTTAAGATATCAAGTTGTCTATTTTGGTCATTTAGCATTTTCTATTAACACTGGTTGGTAGGGTATTAAGTTGTACAGTTATAGTTGAGGTAGCAAGTAGTCTATTTTTAAAGTTAGGGTATCAAGTTGAAAAACTTGAATAGTTGAGGGTATCAAGTTGAAATTTAGCCCATTTTAAATGATTTATTGGTTAAGCTAGTTTCTACTATAGAGACTGGTTTTGAATGTTACTTTCCTCGAGTAAGATGTATTCTTTTTCCTAGTATACTTGTTTCCGAACGATGTTCTACCACACACCATGGACCTGATAGTAAAATTCCCAAAATTAGTTTATGACAGCAAATTGTGAAAACTTGATAGTTGATGGTATTTAAGTGCAAATTAGCCGCGAAATAACTGAAGAAGAAAGTAAAGCTTCCGGCGGAATCGAGTCGCATCGAGAAATCTATTTAATTAGATTGCATTAGAAGAGAAGAGGAGAGAGGGGACCGACTCCGGAGGAGAGGAGATCGTGGATGGCTTGTGCCGGCGGGAGAGACGAGGCGGCGCTACTTAGGATGCTGCGAACCTCCTCGTCCATTTTCTCTCGATTTGCCTCTGCTTCTTTCCTTGGCTGCTCCGGAGGTTTATGTGGATTTCGTGGCGTTGTAGTGTCCAACCCGCTACTGTACAAGTCTGGCCCGAATAATTCGTATTTATGGGCTGAGACTCGAGATGGGAAGTTGGCCGGGCTCAAGCTCACATTTGACCGGTTTTGACCGGATCTAGGTTGGGCTGGACCAGTCTGTTCTTATGCACAAGTTCAGACCGGGTAGGACTAGAGACCAAAATCTCAAAAACCAATCCGACCTAGAACGTGGTCTAAGCCGGTCCGGCCTAGGTCCGGGCCGACCGGTTATTGAAAAAAAGAGGGGCTAGTTAGTGTTTAGACACCGAATTTTATACCACCTTAGAGTTTAAGTCCTCACGTATCCAAATAAAAAGTTTAGACCCTAGATTTTTATTTTATTTTATTATTTTTTTCTATTTTACCCTCAACATTAATATAAATGCAACAACCAAACCCATGTTGAAAAGGAGGGAATAATCGAAAAAAAAATTTGAGGGTTCAAATTTTCTAATTGGACATATTAGGGCTTAAAGTCTAAACTAATATAAAATTCATGATCTAAAGGCTAATTAGCCAAAAAAAAACATTTGGCTTGGCCTTGGCCTTGGGCCGCACTATTTTAAAAATGAAGTAGTAGAAAAGTAAAAAGGACCAATGAAAGTATATATATATATATATATATATATATATATATATATATATATATATATATATATATATGATTTTATTTGTTTAAAAAATTTGTGATATTTTTTTTTTTACTTTTTAGAGAGTTGACAGAGTGAAAATACAAATTGCATCTTCAATTTGATCTTTTAGTCTTTGGTCTTTATGTCCATTTTTTTTCATGTCCAAATTTTTTTTTTTTATGACGATCTTCGATATTTTTAAATCTTTATTTTTCAGATAAATGTATCTTATTCTGCAAGACTTTGTTATTCATTCTTTAGCTTATGTAATGTCATTTATGATAAGAGTTTGAAAGTCTAGTTCATTGGCATTAGCACTTTCATGTTGATTTTGTCTTTTTGTACAAACTCAAATTTGAACACACACTAAATGAAATATCCATAAAACAACAAATTTTTTAGCAACTCAACGTTTTTCGTTGCTAATAAACATTTTCCGTAATGCATATTTTTGTCATTGCTAAAGACTAATTTTGGCAAAAAAAATAAAAAATATTTGTATTACTACATTGCCAAAAGGCTGAAAATTTAACAGACAATACTGACATAGTTGCTAAATTATTTATACTTTTTTCGGCTAATTTTTAATCGTACATGCTAAGATCAACAACTAACTATATATCCTTTGCTGATACGTTTTACCTATAAAAATGGAATACATTGTTGTTAATATTTTGAAAAAAAAAATTAAAATTAAGTTTTTTTATTTCTATTAGCAATAAAATGTTTCCCACCACGGCCACATAAATTTCTAATCTATTACTTCTCAAATCTAAACGGCAAATTCTATAGACACTCCATAATTTACTTAGGACAATACAAATTTTTTTAAATTTTTTTACAAGTTTTTCACTTTTTTTTTTTTTAACTTGAAGACAGCCAAACTTCTCATATAAAAGTCAATGAATTCTATTTTTCAGTCAAATTTTTTTTTCAAGACCGTCACAATGTTGACAGTCCTTCCAACTGTCAACATTGTGACAGTCGTAAATAATTAAGACTGTAAAAAAGATTGACAGTCCTTCCTATTGGAAGGACTGTCAATTTTATTTACAGTTCTAAGAAGAAGGTAGAGAAGAAGAAGAAGCGGCAGCAGCAACAACAGCGGGGGCGGCCCTGTCACGCCCCAGTCCCAAAATGACGAGGGACTGAGCACGTGAGCAATGGCCAGCAGCACGCACCGATGGACAACCCAATTTAATGGATCCATCAGGGCATGCTTAAGCTGTAGTCTAACAGTAAGATGTTACAAGTCTCAGGTATTTCTAATCTCATCCACAGAATAAACACAGATTAATGCCAGAAATATTGCAATGGAAATAAATACGCAATATTAAATAAGGTTATCTCGGGAAACAAATCCGAGAATTATTCTGTTACATTTAAGAAGAAAGACAGGAAATAAAATACTGAAAGGGAAATACTGTGTATATGAAGTCGGTGCTCAGGAGAAGTCTTCTGCAACTATCTCGTCCTCGGTTCCGGGTTCTGCTCCAAGGAGTGCTCCTGTACCGTACACCTCGGGGTAGTTCTCCTCGGCTATACCTGGGAACATAGTCCATTCCAGGTCCTCAGGGGACATAACAAGGTACAGAAAATACAAGCCAAAACATATGCAGTGCAGCAATAATGAAACAGCAGGGTAAATATGTAAACCAGCTAGTGATATGCAAGTGAGAGTTTTAGTCATACTCAGGCTGAGACTACTACAGGATCAGTGTCGAAGAAACCATAGCAGTATTTTCTCGAAGAGCCAGTAAGGAACCAAAGCTCTGTATCAGAGTCTAAGGCACCGCTAGATAAAAGTATTTATATTATATTATATTCAGCCTTGATATGATAATACTCTCCCCATCCCATGAAATCTCACGTCACAGTTCCAGAATATATCAGGTACAAGTCACGCAAGATTGAACTAATGCAATGAGTCAGGCTAGAATCTAAGCATGTAAACTGGAAATGACATGAAAATGTAGCCTATACGGAATCACCAGGTATATCTCAGGCAATTCCGTCACATGAAGAGTGTCAGGTGTCCTGGGTTAAGCAATTAAACATGTTGCATAAGAATCTACCAGAAATCAAGTAAATTACTATAACCAGAACTATCTGAGAATTGGCAAGCTTTACTTGCCCACTGATGTATAAACAAGTCCAGAAAATAACTAGCAAGCTGCAGGGTTTGGCAAGGTACACTTGCCTGTGGTTCCGGCTCGGTTTGCAGTTCTGACTTCGGCAGGAGTTGCAGGCGGTACTCCGGTTGCTGAAACAAATATCACCATCAGATCCAGAAAATATCAATCAGCTAGAAACGCCTGTCCTTGGGTCCAATTTGGAGACAAGGGCAGAAACAGCAGTTTTGGGTCAAAACGGGGTCCACATGCGGGCCCGCTTTGCACCAAAAAATGCGTCAGGGTCAACGATCTCCAAATTCACCAAACTTAGTGTCAACAGGTCAGGAACGATGATACGAACCCAACGGAACTTCCAGAATTGGATTCCGATGAGCCGATCACAAAATCGTCCGTCGAGCGGGGCCTATGGGGCCCATGACACGCGATTTCGTCAACGTTCTCAGAATCGAACCAAACTTGACCCACATGACCAACGTATCGCTACGAGTCCGATGGCGTAAGTTTTGTTTCAATCCAACGTGTGTACACAAAGTTAGGGTAAATTTGCAGAAAAGGCGGATACGGGGCGATGTCCGCGGATACGCGTTGATTCCGGTGTGCACGCACACCCGAATCAGCTTCCGCGAAATCTCACACGTCCGTATCGACGAGGCGCACGTATCTGTGAAGACCGCGCGCGACCAAGTCGTCCCGTTTGGCTGGGCGCACTCGGTTCCGGGGTGAAACAGGGTCTAGTTTTTCCTATTTTTGGATCGCGGTGTGCGATCACCATAGGACGCGATGCCCCGAATGGTTTGTTCGAACACCGAGAGGGTCATACAGGCTTCGCAATGCAATTTACGGAATTGGAAACGGAGCTACGAGCAAAAAGTTACCCGAAAATCAGGGTCAAACCGTGTCCGACACGTGTCCGACTCGTGTCGGACACAGGGACTCGGGAATCAGGGTTAGGGTTTCGGCGAGCACGCGGCGGAGGGCGGCGGTTGGACTGCGGCGGAGGGGCCGGGACAGTGCGGCGGCGCGCTGGGGACTCGCCGGCGGCGGAGACGAGCGGCCGGAGGCGGCGCTGTGCGGTGCGGGCGGCTCGTCGTCGTCGAGAGGAGGAGAGAAGAGGGAGGAGCCGGGGAGAGGCAGCGCTGGGCATGGCGGCGTGGGGCGTCAACGGTGGCGGCGGTGCTGCGAGGGGCTGCCGGAGGCGAGGCGGTGGCTGGGTAGGCTAGGGCGGCCGGAGGGGATTTGGGTAGCCGGAGAAGAGAGCGAGGGGGGGGGGGTTTATAGGGGTGGCCGGGCGGTTAGGGAGCCGAGACGGGCGGAGGGGTGGCGGTGGACGTGGGGGTGAGGGCTGCCGGAGCGGGCGGAGGGCGCGACGGAGGCGGCGCACGACGCGGGAGGGGGAGCGACGTGGGAGAGAGGGGGGTTCGGGCTAGCGGGTTGTGGGTCCGGGTCGGGTCTGGCGGATCCGACCTGACCCGCTAGGGGCTGGGCTCGGGTTGGGCTGGGCCGGGCCGGCCCAACGGGCCGCGGGCTGGGTATGGGTAGATTAATATTAATAATAAATATTAAATAAACAGTAATTAATTATTAAATAAATAATTAAATAAATAAATAGTTCTAGGTGTTTTAAAAATAGGTCCGGGGTCCGATAAATTCCAGAAAAATTGCCCTAAGTCCAGTTTTTCATTTTACACCCAAAAATATTATTTTCATAATATTTTAATATCATTTATTATCAATTAAAAATCATTTAAAAATTAAAACCCTGTTTTTAAATTACAGAAAAATCCCAGAAAATTCCAGAAAATTGTGAAAAATTCAATTTTTAAAATTTTGAAAATTCAGGGGGTTTACAATCTACCCCCCTTAAGAGGATTGCGTCCTCGCAATCAAAGAATAACCGGTCAACAAAGATGATGCGGTCGCAAACATCGTTTGAAAATACATCACAAGATACTTAGGGAAGTACCGTTTCCCTAAAAATTGAAAGTTTACACTTTCCAGGAAAATCTAGTTAAAACTATAACTTTTATGAAAACCAGGTTGTTATTAATAAGTTGCAATTTACTAGGTTGGGGCTGAGGTCACGAACCAACGGGCACGAACTACGACAAGACTGGAAACAGAAAACTATAAATCACTTACTCGCATCGGCTTTCTGCACAGTCATCGCGTAAGCTTGCTCTCGTCCTTGAGGTAGATTCCTCTGCTGTTGCTGAGCTTGCTGGTAGGGTGCTGCTCGAGGTACTGGTGGAGTTTGCTGGTTCGCCCTTGGTGCTCCTTCTCTACGCTCAGGGCAGTCTCTCACTGCATGCTGTCTGGATCCGCAGCCTAAGCATAGCCCGAGTTTACGTCTACATTCCTTCTCGACATGGCCTATCTTGCCGCAGTGGTAACAGGTAGGAAGGTAGAAGGCTTTTGGTGCTGCTGCTGGTGACGAGCTTATTTGTTGACGCTTTGCAGACTCCTCTTGTGCTGCTTTGGTTGGTACGGATGTGGAGGGTCGCTTCAGTCTGGTCTCTCTCTTGGTGACGCGCTCTATGCGTCGAGCCGCAGCAAGAACGTCCGAGTATGATGTTGGTGCGACGGACCCAATTAGTTTCTGCAGCTCAATGTTCAGTCCGTCGAAGAATTTCTCGGCCTTCTCTTCCTCGGTCGGGATCAGGGTGGGGGCGAAGCGGCTCAGACGAATGAATTCTGCGTTGTACTCTTCCACCGTCATGGAGTCCTGAGTGATTTGTCCCGCAGTTCTGATCGAGCGATGGCAGGAATGTACATCTCCTGGAAGAGTCTGGAGAACTCCTCCCAGGTGACTCGGTCTGGTCCGAGTTGCGTCTCCTCGGATAGCCACCAGTGATGGGTATTGTCCGTTAATTGCATTCGGACGGCAGTCATCCAGCGTTCTCGTGGAAGCTCGGCTGCTTCAAGTTGATGCCGTATGTTGGTGAGCCACTCGTGAACTTCTGTGGGCTCCTCTTTTCCAGAAAAAGTGCGGGGCTTCAGTTGGCGGAAGTCAGTGATTGAGCCTGTAGTTGGCCGTCGAGCGGGTAGGTTGGCCTGCCCCATGCAGTTACGATGCTGTCCCTCAAGAAATTAGCTTCGCGACGCTGAGCCTCGTGTTGGACTTGTTGCTGTGCTTGCATTATCGCGTAGATCATTTAAAATATTTGCTGCCCGTCGATTGGCTGTCCTGGTGGGAACACGGGCATTGGTGGGACGAACTGCGGCGGAGGTGGGATGTCATCACGCCGGAATCGGGAGGTAGATTGACCTGCCTGCTGGCTCTGTTGAGTTGTGGGAATTCCTTCGACTGGTGTCGCTTCGTCGTCGTAGGTGACACCTGCAGCTTGTGGTATTCCGATGGGAGTCTCGTTGCACTCTTGTGGGTCCATTTCCCTGTATCCAAAATAACCAATAAGAGGCGCACAGGAATCAAGGCAAGATGCAAGTTCAAGTTAGTTCGAATACGATACAGATATCAAAAACGATTCAAGCAAGTGGATGAGATCCTAAAATTTATCCTATCTTATTGCAGGCCTGTTCGGTCCCAAAGTTGAAACCGAACAATTTAGTCGTAGACCTGCATAGGCCACCACAAAAACCATGTCACGCCCCAGTCCCAAAATGACGAGGGACTGAGCACGTGAGCAATGGCCAGCAGCATACACCGATGGACAACCCAATTTAATGGATCCATCAGGGTATGCTTAAGCTGTAGCCTAACAGTAAGATGTTACAAGTCTCAGATATTTCTAATCTCATCCACAGAATAAACACAGATTAATGCCAGAAATATTACAATGGAAATAAATACGCAATATTAAATAAGGTTATCTCGGGAAACAAATCCGAGAATTATTCTGTTACATTTAAGAAGAAAGACAGGAAATAAAATACTGAAAGGGAAATACTGTGTATATGAATCCGGTGCTCAGGAGAAGTCTTCTGCAACTATCTCGTCCTCGGTTCCGGGTTCTGCTCCAAGGAGTGCTCCTGTACCGTACACCTCGGGGTAGTTCTCCTCGGCTATACCTGGGGACATAGTCCATTCCAGGTCCTCAGGGGACATAACAAGGTACAGAAAATACAAGCCAAAACATATGAAGTGCAGCAATAATGAAACAACAGGGTAAATATGTAAACCAGCTAGTGATATGCAAGTGAGAGTTTTAGTCATACTCAGGCTGAGACTACTACAGGATCAGTGTCGAAGAAACCATAGCAGTATTTTCTCGAAGAGCCAGTAAGGAACCAAAGCTCTGTATCAGAGTCTAAGGCACCGCCAGATAAAAGTATTTATATTATATTATATTCAGCCTTGATATGATAATACTCTTCCCATCCCATGAAATCTCACGTCACAGTTCCAGAATATATCAGGTACAAGTCACGCAAGATTGAACTAATGCAATGAGTCAGGCTAGAATCTAAGCATGTAAACTGGAAATGACATAAAAATGTAGCCTATACGGAATCACCAGGTATATCTCAGGCAATTCCGTCACATGAAGAGTGTCAGGTGTCCTGGGTTAAGCAATTAAACATGTTGCATAAGAATCTACCAGAAATCAAGTAAATTACTATAACCAGAACTATCTGAGAATTGGCAAGCTTTACTTGCCCACTGATATATAAACAAGTCCAAAAAATAACTAGCAAGCTGCAGGGTTTGGCAAGGTACACTTGCCTGTGGTTCCGGCTCGGTTTGCAGTTCTGACTTCGACAGGAGTTGCAGGAGGTACTCCGGTTGCTGAAACAAATATCACCATCAGATCCAGAAAATATCAATCAGCTAGAAACGCCTGTCCTTGGGTCCAATTTGGAGACAAGGGCAGAAACGGCAGTTTCGGGTCAAAACGGGGTCCACATGCGGGCCCCGCTTTGCACCAAAAAATGCGTCAGGGTCAACGATCTCCAAATTCACCAAACTTAGTGTCAACAGGTCAGGAACGATGATACGAACCCAACGGAACTTCCAGAATTGGATTCCGATGAGCCGATCACAAAATCGCCCGTCGAGCAGGGCCTGTGGGGCCCACGACACGCGATTTTGTCAACGTTCTCAGAATCGAACCAAACTTGACCCACAGGACCAGCGTATCGCTACGAGTCCGATGGCACAAGTTTCGTTTCAATCCGATGTGTGTACAAAAAGTTAGGATAAATTTGCAGAAAAGGCGGATATGGGGCGATGTCCGCGGATACGCGTTGATTCCGGTGTGCACGCATACCCGAATCAGCTTTCGCGAAATCCCACACATCCGTATCGACGAGGCACACGTATCTGTGAAGACCGCGCACGACCAAGTCGTCCCGTTTGGCTGGACGCACTCGGTTCCGGGGTGAAACAAGGTCTGGTTTTTTCTGTTTTTGGATCGCGGTGTGCGATCACCACAGGACGCGATGCCCCGAACGGTTTGTCCGGACACCGAGAGGGTCATACAGGCTTCGCAACGCAATTTACGAAATTAGAAACGAAGCTACGAGCAAAAAGTTACACGTACCTGAAGGGGACCCGAAAATCAGGGTCAAACCGTGTCCGACACGTGTCCGACTCGTGTCGGACACAGGGACTCGGGAATCAGGGTTAGGGTTAGGGTTTCGGCGAGCATGCGGCGGAGGATGACGGTTGGACTGCGGCGAAGGGGCCGGGGCAGTGCGGCGGCGCGCTGGGGACTCGCCGGCGGCGGAGACGAGCGGCCGGAGGCGGCGCTGTGCGGTGCGGGCGGCTCGTCGTCGTCGAGGGGAGGAGAGAGGAGGGAGGAGCTGGGGAGAGGCGGCGCTGGGCGTCGACGGTGGCGGCGGTGCTGCGAGGGGCTGCCGGAGGCGAGGCGGTGGCTGGGTAGGTTAGGGCGGCCGGAGGGGATTTGGGTAGCCGGAGAAGAGAGCGAGGGGGGTTTATAGGGGTGGCCGGACGGTTAGGGAGCCGAGACGGGCGGAGGGGTGGCGGTGGATGTGGGGGTGAGGGCTGCCGGAGCGGGCGGAGGGCGCGGCGGAGGCGGCGCACGACGCGGGAGGGGGAGCGACGTGGGAGAGAGGGGGGTTCGGGCTAGCGGGTTGTGGGTCCGGGTCGGGTCTGGCGGATCCGACCCGACCCGCTAGGGGCTGGGCTCGGGTTGGGCTGGGCCGGGCCGGCCCAACGGGCCGCGGGCTGGGTATGGGTAGATTAATAATAATAATAATATTAATAATAAATATTAAATAAACAGTAATTAATTATTAAATAAATAATTAAATAAATAAATAGTTCTAGGTGTTTTAAAAATAGGTCCGGGGTCCGATAAATTCCAGAAAAATTGTCCTAAGTCCAGTTTTTCATTTTACACCCAAAAATATTATTTTTATAATATTTTAATATCATTTATTATCAATTAAAAATTATTTAAAAATTAAAACCCTGTTTTTAAATTACAGAAAAATCCCAGAAAATTCTAGAAAATTGTGAAAAATCAAGTTTTTAAAATTTTGAAAATTCAGGGGGTTTACAGGCCCCCTCCTCCTTCTCCTCCTTCGCTTCCCACCACCTCCTCCTCCTCCACCTCCACCTCCAAACTCCTCCTCCTCCTCCTCCAGCCTCAACTTCCGCCTACTCCTCCTCCAGCCTCTGCCGCCGCCTCCTTTTTCAGCCTCCGCCTCCTCCTCCTCCTTTTTCTTCTCCTCCGGCGGGTTAGAATTAGGAATAAGATTTGAGAATTTGAAATTTTGAAGAGAGTAAAAATTTTAAATAAATTTTTTTGGAAAGGTTTGGAAGGATTAGATTATTCTGAGTAAATTTTTGTAGTGTCCTAAGTAAAAAATATAAAATTATGAACTATTCCAAAGTAATAGACTGTACTAAGGAAACTACTGAGTCGCTGTAGATTTGGCTATCTAAAATCCCTCCTCCCAAATAAAAAAGATCCTTCCATATTCCAAAATCGCTCCTCCCAAATTCAACTGAACCCTCATCTCCTCTCCTCTGCACCAAGATATCGACATCAGCCACTCGCCACACAAATTCAACCGACCCCCTCCTCTCTCCTCTCCACTCCATTTCACCCCAATCTTGACGTCATCCATTCGCCACAATCTCACCTACGCGACCTTCTCGCCGCCACTTTCACTGCCAACAAGGAGTGGCCCACTGATGACTCTATTGGATCTCTAGTTGAGGGTTTTGGGTCTGATGACGAACAAGGAGGAGAGACTCACCCTCACTTGAAGAAACTCTCATTCTCCAAGTCTAAACCTAAATTTGAAAATTGATAGTTGTGGTCCCAAGTGGAAGAAAATTTTGCTTTGGTGATTGACCAACGAATATTCTTCCGGTATGTCTTTGACAACATACGATGAATAAGTTTTACGATTGTCAGAAAAATATTAATTTTTTTCTATTGTAGGAACAATGCATGAAAATATCTTCGATGACGAAGTCGGATCATGCAATCCATTAAATATGCACTCCAGACGTTCCGAAGAACATGTCGGTTGTTCTGAAGCACGTACGGTACGTAAAACAACAACCCTAATTCGACAGTCATCGTGTAAGGACTGTATAAAATTAGACAGTCCTATATAAATATAGGACTGTCAATAATTATACAGTCCTATATAAATACAGGACTGTCAGAATTTTGACAGTCCTATATAAAAGTAGGACTGTCATAATTTTGACAGTCCTATATACAAATAGGACTGTCAAAATAGTGACAGTCCTGGATCTTAAAGACTAAATTATTTGAAGTGCCAATTATATGAAGTTATTAATTTTTATATTATTTTATATTGGTTATAGGACCAACCTTGTACAGATGTTGTGGTACATCCTGCTATTGGGGTTGATGTGGATGATATATTCTCAACGGATATTCAATTTGTAACCCAGGAAGAAGCATTAGATTGTTGCAGAGAAGTTGGAAGACGACAAACATAGTAATTGTCATTGCAAGATCCATCAGATCTCGGCCGGGCCGAAAATATGTAGAGCTGGGGTGCGAAAGAGGAGGTGTGTTTAGGGAGCATCATAAAAAAAAGGGTGTTGTTGAAAAAAAAATTCCTAAGAAAAACGTTGGGACGAGAAAATGTGGTTGTCCATTGAAGGTGTTGATTGTAAAAGTAGAAGATGTGAAGTGGATAACCGAAGTTAAGAATGGAAGACACAATCATCCTATTCCAGGGACACTTACGGGTCATGCCTATGTGGCACGGTTGAAGGAGGATGGGAGAAAGTTGGTTGAAGAATTATTCCTTTCCGGAGTTGCACCGAAACAAATTTATTCTGCCGTGCAACAAAAAGAAGATGGGAACAAGTCTACCATGAGGACGATCTATAATAGTTTGGCAAGAGCGAAATTTAATAGTATGAAAGGAAGAATGGCGATGCAGCAAGTATTGAAGTTGTTTGGGGAGCATCACTACGTGGAGTACCATAGAAGACATCCACAAACTGATGAACTCCTTTCGTTGTTTTGGGCTCATCCTGATTGCACACACTTGGCTCGATCCTTCGCAGACGTGTTGATCCTTGATTGTACATATAAGACCAACAAGTTCAAGATGCCTCTTTTTTACGTTGTTGGGTTTACGTCTACGGAAAAAACATTTACAGTCGCTTTTTGTTTTATGAAGAGTGAGACAGTAGAGGATTACACATGGACGTTGAGGAAACTACAATCCCTTTACACAGGTTACAAAGAGCCCTCTGCTTTTGTTACCGACAGAGAATATGCGCTGATAAATGCTATAGATATTGTATTTCCTCGTGCGCATAGACTACTATGCACTTGGCATATAAATCAAAATATCCAAGCTCAATGCAAGAGAAAATTTAAAAATGTGGACGATAAAATCGACATGCTTCGCTTCGAAGAATTTTACAGTGATTGGAGTCTTATATGCGAGCAAGTACTACAGACAGCTACGACACAGCATGGTACATGTTCCAACAAAAGTGAAAAACGAGTAACCCGACATGTATATCTTATATCAAAGATACTTGGCTAGAACCACATAAAGAGTAATTCGTCTTAGCATGGACGAACATGGTGAAGCATTATGTCACAATCACTACGAACCGGGTCGAAGGATTACACTCAAGTTTAAAAAGATATCTACGGTCATCGGTCGGTAATTTTGTCTCTGTTTGGCAATCGATTCATTTGATGATTATTTCCACGGTGAACGAGATTGTAGCATCATTTGAGATGAGCCTCAATATTGCAAAGCATGAATACAAGCATGAACACCTCTTGAATGATTTAGTCCATGTAGTATCTCACAAGGCCTTGGGCTTATTGTTTGAGGAGATTGGTAGGTCGAAGTCGGTGGGTTATGATCCCGAGGTTTGCGGTTGTTCATATCGACATTCACTCGGACTTCCTTGTGCACATGAGATTAACGAATATCGTCGTGAATCTATACCTATTCCAATAGATGTTGTTGATCAACGTTGGAGACAGCTGTCGATAATGCCGACGGTGGAAGTTCAAGATGATTTTTTTGCTTTGCCACAAGTGAAACTCTTGCACGCAAGGTGGTGTGTCGCATCGGAACCGGAGAGAAGATCCATTGAGGTTAAAATCCAAAAAATTGCAGTTCCGGCAACAACTCGATTGCAAGAACCATTTGTTGTTCGAACTCCTAAGGGAAGACCACACTCAAGAAAGAGTAGAGCAAAAAAGAAGGAGAATGAGTCAACTAAAATAGATCCATCCTTGTTTGAACATATAGAACGCAGTTTGGAGGCAAAGTCCGTAATGGATAGGGTGGTATTTTCGCAGAAAAAGAGTAAGCTTACTATTCGAAGGGGGAAGAAACAGAAAACGAACGATGCAGTCACGGCGGAGGGTTTAGATAACTTTTCTGATTCATATAGTCTATACATTGAAAATTTTCTACCTGAGATACGGAATTTCATTTGTTCTATTGTTGATGTTCCTAAGGATGGCCATTATGGATATCATGCACTAGCAAGACAACTAGGCTATTCAGTTGAAGCAGGATGGAGACAGGTTAGGGAAGAGCTGTACGAGGAGTTGGAGTCTCGATTACCCTTCTATAGACAGATACTCGACGAAGAAATTGTTAGAGATTTGTTGGCAAGCATACCTTGTACGAAAACAGTTACCGGACCAGACCATTAATATCTGAACTATTAGGTTCCAATCAAGAGTTTTTTAAATATTATATATATTCAAGGATTATGAATAAATGTTAATAGAGTATCCAATATGGATTGGAGATTAAGTTCTACCATGAATCATGTGTACTTTACACACACCTGACCAAATTTCTTTTGGACTATCCTTCTTAACATATTGAATTTTGTGCCCGATCACATATGTAGGTAGTATTTTGGTTGATTGATACCGAGTTTTATAGGTTTATCTTTAATTTTGTGGGTTGTATGTGGATTAACTCACCCTCTGTATATAAATTGGTAAAAGTTTACAAAAAGAGCTACTCCTGGGAATCATTTGGCATTTTTTTTGGTTTGTTGAATAGCAGCTTCTTACATCCTTCAATGTATCAGCAGTTTAGTTATACATTCAGAGGAGGTGCATCTACTGGTTCTTTTTTTTTTAATATCCATATTGTACTTGGATAGCTCAGTTTTGTGGGTTGTCTTATTTATTTCTTGTTTTAATATCCTTGAATGTATCAGCAGTTTTTTTTTACTCCCTCCCTCAGCAGTTTTGTGGGTTGGCTTATTTATTTCTTGTTGAATGTATCAGCAGTTTTTTTACTCCCTCAGCAGTTTTTTTACTCGCTCCCTCCCTCCCTCAGCAGTTTTTTGTCTTATTTATTTGTTGTTTTTTCTAAAGGCTATCGTGGTGTTTAGATAGCTCAGTTTTAGATTTCCAAACAGTTTATATCTTTAACAGTATCAATGAACAGACTGCTACGAGGACAGTGCATTTGTACACGGTTCCTACATGTTTGTGATTTTTTTTACCTTTTTCTTATTTGTGATTGGGTTTCAAAACAACTTGTTTATATATATACTAGTAAATGTACATGTATTGCACGTAAAGTAAAATTTTCTGATATTATTGTAAAATAGTTTAAATATTTAAATATATATGAATTAAAATTTGTTATATATATGTTTACATTTTAATTACGATTTGTTAAAAATTTGATTATATTTTAATTATAATTCGTTATGGATATATTTCTATTTTTCATAAAAAGTCTTGAAAATGCTAGCCGTCTAAGCCGTAAGTATAATCTCACGTAATTAAAAATTAAATAAATAAATTTTAAGTAATTGTTTAACTATGTAATATTATAACTATAGCTAAATACCTCTTCTAACTCATGTGGTTAAGGTTGTAGGCGTTTTCCTTATTCGATTTTTCATGGTGTTATTTATAACAAATTTAATTTTTTTTCAACAATATTTTTACGTAATATTAATTTTTTTATAAATGGTGTTAATTTTTTTTATAAATGGTGGAAGATTTACAAACTATAGCTAAATACCTCTTCTAATTTTTTTTCAACAATATTTTCAAGTTGAGCCGTTTCCAATTCTCATTATAAGGGTACTAGTTTAGCACGTGCGTAAAAAAAATATATTATAAATATTGTCATTTCTAGGGATCGTACTTAGGCAACCAAGAAAAATATCTTTTACCTTAACCACTCGAGTTAGAAGTGTTTAGTTGTAAACAAAATAATATTAGGTAGTTAAATACTTAGTTATTGTTTAAAAAAATAGTTAGTGGAGTATTTTCAAACGATTTAAATGGCTCAATTTTGAGTCGTTTCGAAGCCTCATTATAAGAGTAGAGACTAGTAACGTGCACGTGCGTAACAAAATTTGTTAAAAAATTTAAATATAAAATTGTTATAAATATTGTCCTTCTTAGGAATGAAAATCAAGCAATCAAGAAAAATACCTATCACCTTAATCACTTGAGCTAGAATTGTTTGGTTGTAAATACATAATATTAGGTAGTTAAATAATTAGTTATTTAAAAAAAAAGTTAGTGGAGTATTTACATACGGCATAGATGGTTCAATTTTGAGCTGTTTTCAAGCATTATATATACTAGTAACATGCACGTGCATTGCACGTGCGTAAAAAAGTTGTTAAAAAAATTTAAATATAAAATTATTATAAATACTGTCGTTCTTAGGAATCGAACTCAAATAACCAAGAAAAATATTTTCACCTTAATTACTTGAGTTAGAATTGTTTAGTTGTAAATAAATAATATTAGGTAGTTAAATAATTGACTATTTAAAAAAAAATAGTTAGTGGAGTATTTACATACGGTTTAGATGGTTCAATTTTGAGCCGTTTTTAAGCCTTATTATATATATATATATATATATATATATATATATATATATATATATATATATATATATATATATATATATATATATATCATGAAAATAGTTGTTTTAACAATGCATTAGTGAAAATTATATTTATATTTATTCTAAATCTTGAATTACAAGAGGATGACCATTTGTTTTTTATTGTCTTAGGATCCAATAGGGCTCCTAAACACAAACGTTCTCTTGCGTGGGCTTGCTATATCAAAGACGATTGAGATTGGAAAGGGTCTGTGCCGGTCGTTTGGACAGAAAGGACGAATATATTTGTTGGAGCAAGTTGGAGAGATTTATGTTTTTTTATATTTCAAATGAAATGCTTTTTATATTCCAAGTTTGAAGGTGAATGTGATTGTAAAATAATTAAATTTTATTATGAAAAGATTTATGTTTTTATATTTCAAATGGAATTCCAAACTATTGTGTGAATATATGATTCAAAACTATTGTGTGCATAAATGAGCAGTGCAAAAAAGTTCTTTAGCAACAACAGTTTTTTAGCAACGACAATGAGTTGTTACCAAATATTATGATAAATTTTGAAATTTTTGGCAATGCATTAATGTTTGTTAAATGTAACATTTAGTTTAATGTTGTTGCTAAATGTAACATATAGTAACGATATTTGTGTGTTGCAAACGAATTTTATTTTTGGAAATTCTAGAATATTTGGTAATACATTAATAATGTTGCTAAATTCAGCATATAACGACTTATGTGTGATGGAAAAAAAAATTTATATTTGGCAACATGTTAATGTCTTTGCTAAATCCAACATATAAGAACGAGTTTTGTGCGTTGTAAAATAATTATATTTGGCAACGTATTAATAAAATACCAAAGTTTTGCCTTCAGCCTCCGCGGTGGAATGTCGTCGGTATACTGACGGTATAGCGTCAAATGATTCTGAAACAACAGCAGCGATATACCACAATATATCGGATAATTATTTTGGAAAAAAACTTCCGCATATCGATATATACCATTGCTCTCGGGTGCTCCTCCACCTAGTTGAGTCAAATTCGTCTTCCCGAGCTTCTCTGACTTACAGATAGCGCTTGTCGCACTTCCGGATGTTCTCTACATAGGTTGGGAATCTCACCCACTACCAAAAATTCTCTTCCTTCCCAACTAGGTGGAGGAGCTCTCCATTCCGAAGATCCTCCCGCATAACTTGAATTTTCTCCTTAGAATTTTTTTAATGAGCATATCCCTCCATTGTCCTCTTTATTGACCTTCTCAAGCATCTCGTCCTTCGCCTATAGCACATCTCAAATCTAATGATATTGAGTTGAAATGTGCTTGGACTGATTATGATTATGAAATATTGGGTTCTTTCCAAAGTGAATTGCACTTTGGCTATTACAAAGCAAAGTATATTGCTCTTGCTTTAGCCCTATCTGACGTAGGAACTTTTTCATCCATAACAATTGTAAACCCCCTGACCCAATATAGGATTAGGGATTATTCGGGATTAATTAATTGGAGTTATAATTCACCTATTTATTTTATTCACTTATTGCACCTTACCGTTGCTTAAATATTTAGAGCACTATAGTAGTTTTTGACTTAGACAAGTCCATCTTCAATTTATACCCTTGACCTAGACAAGTCCATCTTCAATGCTGATCTTGGTGTCACTCTAAATTTCACTCTCTTGTGCTTTACTTTAATCACACAACATTCGTCACAAAATATCTAATTCGAACCTGAACTTTGTATCTGTCTCTGTTCCAATAGAAATTGGAGACACAACCTCGATCCGTTTCTTGCAACCCGATTTATGACAATAATCTATTCTGAGTCTATTACTTCCATGACACTTGTGTCACATCCAATTAAAATCTCATGCACTTCCAATTTATTAAAATCACTAATGACACCAAATTCTATTCTTTTTTGGTCAACCAACTTGACTGAGCCCGAACCGAGTCCAAACTCAACACGAACTCTCATACACCCTCACATGGCTCATGCCAAACACCAAACATCATTTTCCCTCTCTACACAACACCAAACACCAAACACCAATCCCATGACTAATTACACTTTGTTAAACCCTTGTTTAGTTTAAATTCAGATTTAACCAAAAGATGAATTATTCCCTTCACCTCAACCTCTCTTTTCCTCATAAAGTCATCCATTTTAGGCCCACACAAATGTGGGCTGAATTAATTCTCTCTCTTACACTCATTACACCATATATAAAGAAATAGATTGAATGATTCATTATCAATAAATGAGTACATATATATAGGAGAGGCTAGCTCCTCTCTATTATTCTATCTGATGTGAGAATAAAGTCCACTAATACTTTAACACCCTCCCTCAAGCTGGAGCATAAATGTCAATCATGCCCAGCTTGTTACAAAAAAATCGAACCCGAGGGCCTAAAAGAGACTTCGTGAAAATATCGGCTATCTGATCGTCGTTCCTCACATGGTGAAATTTTATTAATCCCTTTTGATATTCATCACGGACAAAGTAGCAGTCAATCTTACTATGTTTTGTCCTTTTATGAAATTCAGGATTGGTGGCAATATGGATAGCTGACTGATTGTCACACCACATATCTGCAGCGTCAGATCCTGCTTCTTCTTCTCCCAGCTCCTTCAGAAGATGCTGCAGATATAATACCTCTGCTGTGCCATGAGTAATAGCTCGGTACTCTGCTTCTGAACTTGATCGCGAGACCACACTCTGCTTCTTGCTCTTCCATGAAACTAAATTATCGTTAATAAAAACTGAATATATAGATGCAGACCGTCTATCCATAGGACATGCACCCTAGTCTGCATCTGTAAAATATTCAAGACGAGTATGTCCCTGATGCTCCATCCGAATTCCTTTTTTCGGATTTTGGACTAGATAGGGCAGGGTTCTGAGAACTCCCTGCCAATGCAGAACTCGTGGAGAAGCCATAAATATACTCGCGACACTTATGGCAAAAAATATATCTGGGCGAGTCATGACCGCCAAGTAGTTGAGTTTTTCAACCACTCGACGATACTGGTCCGGATTGGTCATCATTGCCCCTTCATCGGGAAGTAACTTTACCACTGGGTCCATGGGTGAGATTGCCCTTTTAGCTTGTATCATTCTGGCATCAGTTAGGATGTCCAGCACATATTTTCTCTGAGACATTACAATGTGCTTCTTACCTCATGTGATCTCAATGCCCAAGAAGTAATTCAATGCTCACATATCCTTAGTCTAAAACTGTTCACCCAGAAACTTCTTCAGCCCTGCAATACCCTGGTTGTCATCTCTCGTAATCACATTGTCATCAACGTAGACACCAAGTAGTATCCTTCTAGCTGATGTCTGTTGGTAAAATACCGAATGATCCTTCTTCGATTGACACATGCCAAACTGAGTAACGACATTTGTAAATTGACCAAACCAAGCACGAGGTGATTGTTTGAGACCGTAGAGTGCCTTCCGCAGATAACATACTTTATCCTCCCTTACAACAAACCTAGGAGGTTGCATCACATACACTTCTTCTTCAAGGTTCCCATGAAGAAATATATTTTTCACATCTAACTGCAAGAGGGGCCAATCATAGCGGACGATTAATGTGATAAGCACTCGCACAGAAGTCATCCTGGCAACTGGGAAGAATATCTTAAAATAATCTTCACCGTATGTCTGAGAATATCCTTTAGCCACCAATCGAGCTTTCAGGCGATCAAGAGTGCCATCTGGTTTCACCTTGATTGTAAACACCCACTTGCAACCGACCGCCTTCTTGTCCGTAGGCAAATCCACCAAGTCCCACGTACGGTTCTCCCGAAGCGCTCGTATCTCCTCTTCCAGTTTTTTTTATAGAGAGGAATCAGAGTTTTGGCTCTGATACCATGTAGAAAGGAATAGATTGAATGATTCATTATCAATAAATGAATATATATAGGAGAGGCTAGCTCCTCTCTCTATTATTCTATCCGATGTGGGACTAAATTCCACTAATACTTTAACACACCCCATTGTGACCTTAAACTATATTAGGAAATCTTCCTTACTTTGCATTAATTGCTTTTGGACTTTTTCACCTCACCTCATTAATGCACCTCATTTAATGTATTGCACCCCTCCATACCCCCCTCTTGGACGGCCACACCCCCTCACTCGTGTACTTCCCTCTCCATGCTCTACATACTCTCCATGCTCTCCATACTTTCCATGCTCTTCTTCTTCTTCTTCTTCTTCTTCTTCTTCTTCTTCTTCTTCCCGACCTCCACCACCACCATTCCTG
Source organism: Iris macrosiphon (assembly GCA_036927795.1). Lineage (NCBI taxonomy): Eukaryota > Viridiplantae > Streptophyta > Magnoliopsida > Asparagales > Iridaceae > Iris > Iris macrosiphon. The sequence goes on along the minus strand of JAYESA010000002.1, from coordinate 190,669,971 downwards.
ACTTCCACCCGACCCCTCACCATCACCTCCATCACCCCCACGACTACCTCCACCTTCACGACCCCCTTCCTCCTCCACCAAGCTGCTGCTGCTGCTAACGTTACTGATGTTGTTGCCTCTTTATTGCTGCTGCAGTTGTTATTCTTCTTTCCCTTGTTGTCCTGCCACCTCCGGCCACCCCTTGCAGGCCGGACACCACCCCTACCCGAGCCACTCCTCCTCTCACTTGTTCTTGATGTATTGTTCTTCCCTTCTTCTTCATATTGTTCCTCCTCTTCTTGTGTGTGTGTGTGTTATATATATATATATATATATATATATATATATATATATATATATATATATATATATATATATACTTAATGTTAACTCTTGTTCTTCTCCTCCTAAGAATGTAAATAAACATGTACATGAACTTAATGTTTCATCTTCTAGATCATTGTAAAGATATATATGTATGCATATTTTTATGTAAACATTTGTCTTAACAACTATCTACCATGTTCAACCACAACTATTGACATTTGTTCTAACCTACTTAACATTGTTAACACTCTAAATGACTCCCACCTTTAAATAAATTTCAGAATATTAGTTAAGTTAGAATATTATTTAGTGTTGATTAAAGCATGGATTGAGGTTTATTAGTGTTAAACTACTAGTTGTGGTTGATGCCTAGCTAGTTGGATTAGTTGTTTTAACATATATAGTGAGCCTTGTTAGAGAATGATTATCACCATGATAGATTTAAGTTTTGTTTATATGTGGTGCACATACATAATGAGGACACGATGTTATCTCCCTAGTATGCTATGCTAAGTGGGAGGTGCACATGAGTATTGTTGGGACCATATATAAGAGAATTATGGTTTGATATTGGTGTTCATATTTGAGAATGTGTTGGTGACTTATATGTATAAAATAGACACCTTAACCTAATATTTAGTGCACAAAATTGGGTTACATGACATCCTGAGATGGTAGACAATTGTTAATGGTGTAGTTGACAACTTTGACTTGATGTGCACTAGTGATAGAGGACAATTTTATATATTCGTGCATAAAGACCTAGAGGGGTGTTGTTATTAAACTTGTGTTGGGAAGCAACTTAGCAATCCCATGACCTAGATTAACGTTGCTTTAGACGTGATTATCATACGTTTTTCGTGTGTTTTAGTATATATGGCTAATTTAATATTATTATATTAGGCTCGTTGGATCGTACGAGCGTGGATCCAGGAGCAAGTTCTCTTTACTTGCAGATTGGAGACTTAGGCAAGTATACCTTGCCTTATTTACTGTTTAATTTCAGTTGTTATATTTTGCATAAGTTTTTGCTTTAATATATATAACTGTGCGCGTCCGAGAATAACTCTGGTACAGTCGACGAATGCGACGGTGAGTAGTGTAGAAGACTTAGTCTCGAGCAGACTCACCTAATGTTGTGGAGATATTCTGATATCTTCTAAGACCTTGTCACTTCTTACACTCATCACGATAACTAACTCATTTTGGGATGCGAGTTGCGTACCCGACTAGCTATCGACACGTGCGATACGCATCACTACTGTATAGTGCGTAGTCATGATAGTTCTATTTTACTAGTGACCTGGCATGATAGTTCGAAGTGTATACGTCATGTATTCGACTTATACATTTGCATTGGACGGGAAGGATAACTGGTAGGCGTATGGGATACACACATTGGTATCCGTAGTGTCCAGAGGAGCTACGAGACTGATGACCTCCTTTATAAAGATATCGCTTTCTTTGGAGCGATATATATATATATATATATATATATATATATATATATATATGCAGATCTCGTATTTTTTGGAGCGTTATGGAGGTTACATGTGCAGATACCACGCTCTTCGTAGCGTTAGACGTTATGCCTACACCTACCTATACGTACCAAGGTTGTCCTCAGATTGCATACACTTAGATGGATAGAACACCATGTTTACTTTATTCAATATTTATATTTGGCATATATGTGAGACTCGTCTCACTGTTCTAGTATTCGTACCCGGTATACGCGTTTTATACATGTATAGCTTATTTATTGTTTAATTACTTACATCTTGCTTTATGCCATTCATGCATTGTTTATGTTATTTTTGTAAGTTTTTCCTAGTTGCATGCTTTGGATCGTTGGTCCCTTGGTTTTCTTGGTGGATGTTTGTGATGAACCCGGGTGAGAGGCATAGATTATGATCCAATGGCCTATAATCAATACCTTGCCTATATAAGCAATCACATTATCTTTCCTCCACTTTTTTTCCTTTTTTTTTTCTCTTTCCTTCTTCATTTCTTCCCTAGCAGAGAGCAGCAGCCGAGCTTGGCCTTGGCCGTGGATGACCTTGGTAGTGTTGGTATTAGGCTAGAACTTGATCGTAGACAAGTACATCTTGCCAACCGAAGGAACAACCTTGGATCTTGCTTTGATTCTTATTATAACTTGTTTTATCATTTGATCGGTTTTATTTTTGGGTAGCCCTTAGAACTTTTGATGATTTTGTTTTCCTTGGATTGAATTGCTCATGGAGCCTGAGAACAGCAAGTCGGAGAATGTAAAGTTAGCCTGAGAATGCATACAAAAAGTATGCAGGAAACCCTTGTCGCATAAGCGAAGTTCCAGTGAGCACACTTATGTGTGTTTCACAAATTCCTTAAAAAGTGCGCCAATATATGTTAAGCACTCTGGACGCACTTCTCTACTCATACGTACGTTTTGTACTAAGATAATTCCTTCAAAAGTACGCCAATCCTACTTGGCACACTTTTGAATGGGTCTGCAAGTCAACAAGAATGTACGCCACTGCTTAAAAAGTCAAGTTGGCTCATTTTGCAGATATTGCAGAGTAGGCGCACTTTGGTGAACCTTCCTTACCGGCGCACTTTGTCCCTTCTGGAGAATGGCGCACTTTGCTGTGTGGCGCATTATGTGGCATTCTCCAGAGACGGCATACTTTGTAGCCTTTCGTATTACTTAATGACTAAGCAAAGACTTCTGACTATTCTCGAGAATTGTGTTCTCGACTGCAGGGTCGTCTCGACTGTTGTTCCATGAGTTGGAACTTGTGTTTTATCTTTTAGTAAACCTTCATGCGCTTGTTTTGTTTGTGCGCTAACCTCACTACTGGCATACTTGATGAAAGTGCGCCAAAGTCGTAGCTTGGGTACTTTCATTTGTGCGCCAATGATAGATTTATGTGCCAAGCTCCTGGCTCGTGCACTTCTATCATTGTGCGCCAAGGTCCTTGAAGTGCACATTAGTATGATTGTGCGCCATCTTTTCTCGGAGCACTTTTGTACTAAAGTGTGCCAGAACTGCCTGAATTGGCCATTTGTGCGTCAAAACTGTTTTTGGCCATTTGTGCGCCAATACTCGTTTTGGCCATTTGTGCACTAATAGTGGGTTTTGACCCATTATGCGCGAATGTTACTTTCTTGCCTGATTTTTTGCGCTAGTCCTGAATTGTTAATTTATGCGCCTGTATGCCAGTATTTTCTTTAATATGTTTAACTCTTGATGATTCTCTAGTTCTCTTTTATCCCGTTATTTTAGTTAATCTTGGTTATTTCTTGAATATGTCATTCTTGATATTGATCCTGATTTCCTGACATGATATAGTGAGTGTACATTATAAATGATACTCCTGATAATCCTGATCTTGTACCGATAATCTTGATACTGTACTGATAATCCTGATACTTCTGATCCTGATACTCCTCATAGTGGCTCGATATAGCACACCATCCCGATACTCCTGATCCTGATAGTCTTGATAGTGGCTCGACGTAGCGCACTCCTGACTTGAGAATTTCTGTAATTGTCCTTATCAAGGCTATTAGTAGCATCTGTATTGCATGACATGTATCCCCGTGGTTGATTTTGATTGTACCCCTGAAGTTATTAAGGCAAATTTCTGAGCACCACGGTCAGGAATCCTTGATAATTGTCCAGGCTAATAACTAGAATTATAATCTATAAAAGCATATAGAGAGATTTTCTAGCTACATGAAATCCCGATATCCCAGCGGCACCTGATGGATTTGGAGCTCTCCATCGTGAGGGACACACTTTCAGCACACCGACGAGTGTTGCACTACCAGAAAAGATAAGAAATAATTATACCTGATAAATCTATACTATGTACATGTTCGTCTGGATAACCCGGATAGTCTGCAGGGCATGTGGCTGTAAGAAATCTCAAACTGTATGTGTTAGTAACTATGATTGTGATAACCCTAATTAGCTAATGATAGCAAGTCGTAGGGCATGATTGGCCGTGATAGCTTGATTTTCAGTCTAGTCTAGTCATGTCCTGATTTTATTAAACAGCTGATCCAAAAATGATAACCGGAGTACTGATTTCAGATGCCCTTGTTTAATTACTCCTTAACTGCTTAACTGTTATTTTATCCGTTGCACTTATTTAACTGTTACTATACCTGCTATTCTTATTGATTTATCTGCATGCTGGTTTTAGTTCAGAAGTTTGGCTCCGTTGTAGTACTTGCTGTTTTGGGATTTGATCCCACTGGTTTTGTATGACCAGATTTTGGATCAGGACTGCGAGATCTCCCATACTTTCTACCTCAAGATAGTGAATACGAGGAGTGTAGTGCCCCGTTCCCCCGGTGCGGGGAGCGCGGCTAAGAAACACAAGACGGTATCGTTCGATCGGGATAGATTGAATTAAGAACTCGTCCTCGTTATGGATTTTTTTCTTCGGAATCGATTCCCATATTCAGTGGACTGCGCCCCCGGGATCGGCTTAGCGGCAGAGTCAGGAGGGACCTCTCCGCTGCTATCTTTTATTGCCTCGGTTTTCGATGTCGCTTGTCGCTTTCGTGCTTTGAGTTGGTTTTAGGATTTGCTTGTTTTCCTTGAACGGTTTCGATGGTTTTCATTGTTTTCGTTCATTGACTTGCACTTCTATTCCGAGATTGGAAAGAGAGGAAGAAGTATTAATCGAGCTGTTCGTGTGCAGGTGAACGAGCAGTAGGCGGCTTACGAGCGGAGTCGTGAAGCGCCTCTTTCCTTCTCATTTCCTTCCAACCAAGTGAGTGGCTACCAACCCGATTAGCTAGCCCTGCTTCCAAGCTTCAAAGCTAATAATCTGCATTCTCCTTTGCCCCGATCAAACGATACCAAGTAATAATAAAAGAAACCAAGATAAAAGAGAATACACTTGGTTAATACTGCTTGTCAAACAAACTTATGAACGGTTATCATCCTGTATGCTAGTTCGTTTATAACTATTCTATGAATCGTGCTAAGTATGGAAATATATGCTTGTTATGAAATAAACTGTCATGATGACTATGCAAAACTGTATGCTATGGAACCAATTCTATGAGTATTCTTGATCACGGACGACTTGTGCACAAGGTATGTTATGAGTTCCGCGGACGGTCACCGGGGCGCCGGGACCGATCCGATCCGGACGGAACGTATGTATAGTCGTATGTTACCCGGCAAGTGTTATGCAGGGCGCTCGCCACCCGCGTTGCACGTCACTTTGCCTTGAGACTATAACTGTCCCTTCGTGGCATCAAGCCAGTGATCCTATGTATATTTAAACCTGTTGCATACTAACTTGTGTCTTCGTGGCCAGGGAAGGCAAGGTAAGTATTGTGTAGGTAATTCAGCGGGCAGGTAAAATCCACCGAACGGTGGCATGTTCATTTTCAGTAAATTCTATATGCTGCTTACTTGTAAATGAACTAAGGCAAGATAGAAACCCACAAATATGCATGCTTCATTAAAACAACGTGTTGATTGGTATAGTTCGGCTAGCTCGCCTTCACCAGCATATTTCGATATGCTGACCCTCGTTGAAATAGGTTCTCTGCACCAAGGCGAACCGAGCGAGGAGCCGAAGTCATCTTCCCGATCTAGTCCAGCTGTTGGCGCATCTTCACCGCGCCCCTTGAAGCCTTTTGAAGTCAGGAGCCTGCAACTCTTCATACACAAATGCAGCTCCGTGGCAAAGCCGTCCTCCAGCCCGGAGGTCTTTATCATTTTGAGTTTATAAGGGGATGTAATGTACAGGACTGTTATCTCATTTTGAGTCATCTCTTTTGTAAGCCGTTCGGCATATTAGCTAACTCGTTCAAGAGTTTGTAATAGATGTTTATTATCAATAAAGAGAACTTTTCCATGTTTCAAATCTGTGTTTCAATTTATCTGCGTACTCTGAATATGTGCTTGCTATGCAAATCATTAAAGCCTTGTGCGGGCGCAACTCCAGGCCCGCACGGCGGTCGTGACTCGGGGGATGCCTCGGGGCGTGACATAGTGGTATCAGAGCACAGATTCAAGTTCCTTAGACTTCGTGCTGGAAAAGTTTCTTTAACGATCAAAATTCCTGTGCGAACTCTTGAACTCGCTAGGCCAAAATGAGATACGTTCATGCAATAAGTCCATAATACATTATGATTCTAATATAAATTACCTTCTTTTGAAGGTATGGTACCAGCGCAATCTGCAGCGCAACCACCGAACGAAACACAGGAAAGTAGTTCGGGAACTTCGGGAAGCTCTCGGAGCCAGCGAGACATGTCTCAAGTCGACCCACTAGAGCGGGTGATGCAAATGTTAGAATCGCAACGACAAAGAGACGATGCTCGCCAAGCCAGGTTCGAGAGCAATCTAGAGAACCGATTCTCAGTCCAACAGAAGCAGGTAGATACCCTGCAACAAATCGTTCAGACTTTGGCTGCCAACCATTCTGCCACAACAGCAACGAATCCGGTGGAACAGCCCGTGCTTGAAGTGGAGACGCCTCAAATCCCAAGGCCGAGGGACGTGACTGCCTTCAACTTGGGCCATTTCAAGAAAGTCTGCAACACTTCGTTCAACGGGACTGAGGACCCAGTGGTAGCTCTAGATTGGCTAGCTGAGCTTGAAGATCACTTCGCTCTGCTAGAGGTCCCCGAAGAGAAGTGCGTCGCCTGCGCACAACTACAGCTCCGCCTCAACGCGCACGATTGGTGGGACGTGCATCGACGATCTCTCCAATTTGATCACGGAGAGGAGGCGATCTCGTGGACGACTTTTTGTGCCACGTTCGAAGAGGAGTTTATACCGCCTCCAGTACAACGTAAAATAGAAAACGATTTCGTGCAGCTTCGGCAGGGCAGTATGATAGTTAAGCAATACTCCGCCGAGTTCAACCGACTCTCCAAATTCGCTAGGGCCTATTTACCTGATGCAGCGAGTCGAGCCAGAAGGTCTGAAGGTGGATTACGTCCTGCCATCCATTTGCACGTGGCCAATAATCAGTATGGAACCATGCGTGAAGTAATGAATCATGCCCTATCGCTCGAGCCACAGTATCCTCACGTTTCCACCGGCGCTGTGCATACCTACAATCACAAACGCCAAGGCAACGATGGAGGAAACAATGCTGCAAAATGACATAACGACGGTGATCTTCACAAAGGAAATCAAAGACCATACTGTGACTTTTGTAGAAGACGTGGGCACACTACTGATAGATGTTACAGCAGAAAAGGTCTATGCTTCAACTGTGGCGGACCAGGCCACGTAGCTCGGGATTGTCCACTCCCCTCTAAGCTCCTGCCTCAACCCAATAATCCCTAACGGTTGGTTCTATTCCTAAGTTTCGGGACGAAACTTCCAATTGGTTGGGTAGGATGTAGCGCCCCTTTCCCCCGGTGCGGGGAGCGCGGCTAAGAAACACAAGACGGTATCGTTCGATCGGGATAGATTGAATTAAGAACTCGTTCTCGTTATGGATTTGTTTCTTCGGAATCGATTCCCATATTCAGTGGACTGCGCCCCCGGGATCGGCTTAGCGGCAGAGTCAGGAGGGACCTCTCCGCTGCTATCTTTTATTGCCTCGGTTTTCGATGTCGCTTGTCGCTTTCGTGCTTTGAGTTGGTTTTGGGATTTGCTTGTTTTCCTTGAACGGTTTCGATGGTTTTCATTATTTTCGTTCATTGACTTGCACTTCTATTCCGAGATTGGAAAGCGAGGAAGAAGTATTAATCGAGCTGTTCGTGTGCAGGTGAACGAGCAGTAGGCGGCTTACGAGCGGAGTCGTGAAGCGCCTCTTTCCTTCTTATTTCCTTCCAACCAAGTGAGTGGCTACCAACCCGATTAGCTAGCCCTGCTTCCAAGCTTCAAAGCTAATAATCTGCATTCTCCTTTGCCCCGATCAAACGATACCAAGTAATAATAAAAGAAACCAAGATAAAAGAGAATACACTTGGTTAATACTGCTTGTCAAACAAACTTATGAACGGTTATCATCCTGTATGCTAGTTCGTTCATAACTATTCTATGAATCGTGCTAAGTATGGAAATATATGCTTGTTATGAAATAAACTGTCAGGATGACTATGCAAAATTGTATGCTATGGAACCAATTCTATGAGTATTCTTGATCACGGACGACTTATGCACAAGGTATGTTATGAGTTCCGCGGACGATCACCGGGGCGCCGGGACCGATCCGATCCGGACGGAACGTATGTATAGTCGTATGTTACCCGGCAAGTGTTATGCAGGGCGCTCGCCACCCGCGTTGCACGTCACTTTGCCTTGAGACTATAACTGTCCCTTCGTGGCATCAAGCCAGTGATCCTATGTATATTTAAACCTGTTGCATACTAACTTGTGTCTTCGTGGCCAGGGAAGGCAAGGTAAGTATTGTGTAGGTAATTCAGCGGGCAGGTAAAATCCACTGAACGGTGGCATGTTCATTTTCAGTAAATTCTATATGCTGCTTACTTGTAAATGAACTAAGGCAAGATAGAAACCCACAAATATGCATGTTTCATTAAAACAACGTGTTGATTGGTATAGTTCGGCTAGCTCGCCTTCACCAGCATGTTTTGATATGCTGACCCTCGTTGAAACAGGTTCTCCGCACCAAGGCGAACTGAGCGAGGAGCCAAAGTCGTCTTCCCGATCCAGTCCAGCTGTTGGCGCATCTTTACCGCGCCCCTTGAAGCCTTTTGAAGTCAGGAGCCTGCAACTCTTCATACACAAATGCAGCTCCGTGGCAAAGCCGTCCTCCAGCCCGGAGGTCTTTATCATTTTGAGTTTATAAGGGGATGTAATGTACAGGACTGTTATCTCATTTTGAGTCATCTCTTTTGTAAGCCGTTCGGCATATTAGCTAACTCGTTCAAGAGTTTGTAATAGATGTTCATTATCAATAAAGAGAACTTTTCCATGTTTCAAATCTGTGTTTCAATTTATCTGCGTACTCTGAATATGTGCTTGCTATGCAAATCATTAAAGCCTTGTGCGGGCGCAACTCCAGGCCCGCACGGCGGTCGCGACTCGGGGGACGCCTCGAGGCGTGACAAGGAGCACCCGAGGACATGAGTAAATTTTTTCTTCCTCACCCACTTGATCTTGTATATTATTTTTTTGATGCTTTAGCCATCGAGCACGTGTTTAGGTCGTGTTTTGGGACTTGACATTTTAGCCTGCAGGTCTACATGTAAATTATGTTTTAGACTATAGCTAGAGCTGATAATGTAATATTGTACTCTGCTAGTTCTTTATTTTTGTACTAGCTTCATGATCATCTAGGTATGTATAGTTTGGGACACCTTACTATTATATGTTGGTGATCATACATCTTGTAAACTTGTTGCTTGCTTGAGATTGAGACACCTAAGATTCTTGACCCAGGATTGCCTGATGGATTGTACAATAAACCCTCACATGTCTAGACAGTCGTGACCGTATCTCGGGGTGTAAAGTACTCTGTTATACGAAGCTATCTTTGTCTGCCCCCGCTCTCCAGTATTCTGGTTCTGGGGCGTGACAATATATTTTTGTATCTTGTTACGTCCTCTAAAGACCTGGTTCCTTTCCAGATTTAGACGAGACATATTACCCGACCGTGTACGGGTCTGGACAAGAGACATGGTTTGCTACAGAGGAGGAACTAGAGGTACTTCCATCAGAGTTCCCGTGAGTCTTGGTAGGCCTACCGTCTCAGTCTTGAGCATATTATCTAGCTAGTGACGCTCTAGTCTAGTTATCTTATCTGCCTTTATGTACTTTTATTTCAGTGTTGTATTCAGTGGGTTTGTTCCCACCATACTTATCTTGTTTTTTATATATTGGCACTCAGACTTCGTATGCTTACTTTTAGTATTTACTTTCTGTCTTTCTGTATTTGTGCCGTGGATGAGATTAGATGGTTACCTGTGGCATGTTTAGTTTAGTTGTGGACTTAGTTTATTCATTACATAGTACATCTAGATAGGGCAATTAAATTAGAAATTTATTGTAGTTTGTAGTGATGGCCTAGTTGTAGTGCCCCGCTCCGCGATGACACTATATACAAGAGATATCAGTTTATTGACTCAAAAAGAAAACCTTCCTGAAGAGCTCCTTGTTGAACCAGAAGACGACTGATTTAAGTGAGTGGGCAGAACTTCATTCTCTGATTCTTACAAGCCTTAATAATGAATCTGAGTTTTTGTAATGCTTGTTTGCTAAGTAGATAATGTTCACATGAAAATGATAGAACGAGAACCTGCATGATTAACTAGAGAATTTGTATGCTTGTCTAAATGGAGAACCATTACCATGCTAGTATAAAAAAGAATATTGCATGCATAGAACACTGTCACTGCTATTGAACGAACTGCTGCCATGCTAATAAACAAGAGTAAAAGAATGTTCATATGTTTCTATCGTATGCTAAAGATAGAGTAGAACTGCATGCTTAGTTACAGAGATAGAAGAACGGTGCCATGTCTGTTTTAATAGAAATTGCTTATATGTTTTTCTTATCGCTTTAAAAGATAGAACTGTTTGAAATGCTTGAATTGAAACAAGAGATGACGGCCTGTCCGCACAGAGAATAGAATAGAATAGAAGAGATAGATGGTCTGCTTTTTCATATCATGTGCATTATAGAGTTTATATGACAGAATAACATGCATTGCATCGGTCTAACAATGTCTATTAGTGAAGTATTGAACCGTGAGTCCCGACTGCTAATTTGAGCATATTTTAGTACAGAGCAACTATGAGTCATCGTCGCTATTAGCCAGATAGAGTTAGGACACCTTGAGGCAAAGAAGTCCTCGTTATCAGACGGGTGTCCTATCATTAGTTAGCTGGATCATGTGTCAAAGCAGCTAGTATGAGCGTATATTAGTGCAGTGCTGGGCCATGATAATACCACTACTAATCCCGAGGAATTCAGGGACCATCATATAGATAGGTCATCTCTTTCGCATGATAAGTAGTGGCTTTCAAAGACGTTTTCAAAGAAGTGTAATCTGACTCTTATCCTGTACTGCATGTAATGAACCTAGGTAAAACTAGAAACATCACTAGTAATGTAGTAATGTAATATTTTATCCCATGCTTAGTTAGTGTTGGTTTTAGTAAATGTTGCTTATGTTCGTTGTCTTTATACTCACTAACGCTTTCCCCAAAGTACTGACCCCAACCAGTTATGTTCGCAGGTACTGGATCGTCCAAAAAATTGATAGCCGAGCCTCATCCTCAGGATCTGGAGATCAGGAGTCGATGCCTTGAGATGTATCGTGATGTTTTGAGATGCTTTTGTATAGAGTGACATAATATATGGAACAATTTTATTGTATTCAGAGACACTCGTGCCTTGAGCTTTGCTTCGTATACTCAGATGGATTGTTGTTTGTAATACCGTTCCTCCGCTGCAAACTCGATCAATTCGATGATAACCAAGATGACCAACGTTGTTGCCTTGTGCGAGCGCAACTCCAGGCTCACACGGCTTCACGTCCCGATGAGAACGATCGTCCCGGAGAGCGTTGGCGTGGTGATTTCACGTCCCGCGGGTGTTTGCCATTTAAATCAAAAAGAGAACTAGAAGAACTGGATTTGATTAACAAACTAAGAAAGTACAAAGAAGAGTTCTATAAGACAATCTAAGTACAAATTTGTTTTCTGGGTGGTGACAATGGAGGTTAGAAGTGTAACAACTCTCTTTATTCCGTAGACGATCCGATGCAACAGCTCTGCTCTATCCCTTGAGTGTAGATTCCCAGATAGACAGCCAGCCTCCTGCATGAGGCTAATATCCTGTTATTTATAGTTGTTCAATGGCCGTATAGATTTTGGCCGCATGGACTTTGAGACTTGCCACGTGTCTTCTCCTAACAGAAGGGGGGTTACAACTGTGCACAAGACCGAGCTTCAGCTGTCACGTGGATATTTGTTAATATTTTTTGTTGCTAAATATCTAGATGTTTATCATCTGTTGTAGGCGCGACTTGGTCCGGTGGACACGTGGCCGCTATTTGGTTGGAGATAATCACTCAGTTGTAAAAGCAAGATTTTGTCGATGTGGAATCTGGGACACGTGTGGCCAAAGACACACGGGACACATGGAGTCTGGAACGCATGGGGACAGAGACGCATGGACCGTATGGAGTCTGGAACGTATATGCCAGAACCGCATGGCACGCACGGAGTCAGGAACGTATGTGCCAGAGCCGCATGGGACGCATGGAGTCTGAAACGCATGGGGCCAGAGACGCATGGACCGTATGGAGTCTGGGATGCATGGGCCAGAGCCGCATAGGATCTTTTATCGTGTTGTACATGTGGATCTGCACTATCCTCGGGACTTCTGTCTTTTATTGTATTCTCGTCCTTCGAGGCAATCAGGAAATCTTTTTTGTCAGAATTCTGTGTCAGGCGTCATCTGTTGTCAGGACGTCATGTCAGGTCGACTTGCGGCCACTTGTCAGGATGCTTGTTTGGACCGCATGGGTGCCCCTTTTCTCGGCCGTATGGTGTCCATACGGTTGAGTTTTATTCTGGGGAGCATGGATGCGTCTTTTTTATGCTTCTACAAGACCCCCTTCAAAGTTTTTAAACTGATAAGTTTGAAATACTTTGAATAAGAAGCATGGATGGGGTATGTTCGTGCCGCATAGACATTGAGCCGCATGGGAGAACGCTGTCAGGTTGTCCCCTATTCATTAACTGCCAGATTTGCCTTGACCCTTGAGTGGATTCTGTTCGAATTCTGCACCATCTCTTGACGCGGGGCTCGAGGTGACAGTTCCCAAGGAGATAAAAGTGGCATGCAAAAATCAAGACGTCAGGTTCATCGTCATAACTGTCCCGTTCATCATCTCGATCTCTTCACGCGTCGCTTGGAGCCTATAAGTAGGCGACTTGGGGATGGGAGAGAACTTTGTCTTCCCTTCCTCCTCCTTCATGAAGATGCTGGATGTTATTGTCTCTCTCGTCGAGGAGTCGGTCGAGAGAAGGATTGATCCGTGGCCCCCTGATGCAGGGATTCTACTCTGAGGTAAGGGCGTACCATGTCTCTCGTGTTAGGCTGCTAAGGTCACAGAGCCACCGGTACACAGATTTGCTGCATGGGTAGGAAGTCCTCCCCAATGTAAGCCGACCCTTAACAAAGTTCTACTGCATAGATGAAGGCTCCCCTTGGACATGTGCAGACCTCTTCACAGAGATATGTCGTGTAGGTGAGCACTCCTTCATGGCACGCGTGCAAAACCAATCTGACATGTGCGCCGAGCTTTGGCAAGGCCGCATGGATAAGGAATCATTTATTTTATGCTTGCAGAGCTTGTATGTGGCTTGGCCGCATGGGTGAACTCTCATCTTGCTCGTCCGTGCAGATTTAACTGCACGTTGCTGTGGCCTGGCAGCGGTATGTGGCGATTATACCTTTTTATAATCTTCGCTGGACTGATGCGTCTTCTTTATGCAGGTTTTGTCTTCGCTCGTGTTGCCTATGATGGGGTATGGAAAGATATCATAACACCCATTGTTTGGGATAAAAATCAACCTTATGTGGCAGTTCGCCAAGAACTGGTCCAGGAGACGCGGTCAGTTTGGCAAGAACTAATCCAGGAGACGAGGATGAATATCCCGCGTCATATGCTGAGCTGTCCTTGTTTATGCAGCGCGTCAGTTGCTTTTCCCCCTTTTATGTGGTTCGCTATCGGCCGGGAGACTGCGTGGTTGATGACATGATTTGGATTAATTATCATTTCTGTCGTCGGTCTCCCTGTATGATTATAGAGTGCCTACTCCTACTCCTCCCTTTCTATCCGTCGGTATGAATTTTTTTCCATATACTGAGGTTTACACTGTGGAGGGATGAGTAAAAAAGCATTGAGTTTTGCTGCGGGCTCGACTTGTGTCAGTAGCGACGACAGCACGGAGGGGTTCTTCTAATGAAAAAAGTTTTGTATCAGCGAGACTTTATGGAAACCCTATAAATAGGTTTCCATCATATGTAGTCGTGACCTTGAATAATAATGAAAACCATCTGAATGTAATGGATTTTCATTATATGTACTCATGATCTTGAATATTAATCAATAAAGTCTCTCATTTTTCAGAATTTTGTATGTTGTGGACTTTTGGGTATTGTACTAGAGATAATATGAATGTAGTACCATACCGTTGCTTTTTAAGGATATCTCGCTGGAGAATTTTGGTGGACCTATTACCCTTTTGCGCACTTTGGGGTATGGATAATGGATTCGAAACAAACCCTATCTAAGGTAATATGGACGTGATAGGTTTTGCGGATGGTAAGGACATCCTGCTGGAGGATTTTGGTGGACCTATTACCCTTCTGCGCACTTGTGGTGCGAGTAATAGATTCGAAGCAAACCCTATCAGAGGTAATATGGACGTGATAGATTTTGTGGACCCATTACTTTTTGCTCACGTTAGTGCAAGTAATAGGTTTGAGATAAGCCCTACAAGAGGTAATATGTATATGGCAGTTTTTGTGGACTTATCACCGCTGGCATACTCCGGATTGGGTACGGGTGATAAGTTGGAAGACAATCGATATCAGAGATAATATGGACATGGCAGACTCCGTTGGAGTAGTGTATTAGAGCGACGGTCCAAAGGTAATATGGACATGAACCAGCGCCCAGGAAGATACGATGTAGTTTGGTAATAGAAGAGTACCAAACTAATTTAGACGTAGTAATTTTTGAGGAACTTGCCGTTGATAGGCATCAGGAGCAATTCGCCATTGGGTTTCGCTAGCCGGTAAGCGCCGTTGGAAAATACAGTTTCTCCAACGAACGGGCCCTCCCATTTAGGTTAGAATTTGTCGACAATATTGTGAGTCATAACCATCGGTCTTCTTACTGTTAAGACAAGGTCACCCATTTGAAACATTCTCTGTTTTACCCGTTTGTTGAAGGCTCCATAGAGATGCGCTTGATACAGCTCTATGCATTATTGAGCTAAGAGCCTTTTCTCGTCGATTGCTTCCAACTCCTGTAACCGTCGGCGGTAGTTGTCGTCCATGGTTAGTTGGTTGGAGAGATCTACTCGTAGTAAAGGAATTTGGATCTCGAGTGGGAGTACCGCCTCACTTTCGTACACCAAAGAGAATGACGTGTTCCTAGTAGTTGTCTGGACTGTTGTATGGTAGGCCCAGAGACATTCACCCAGCTTCTCGTTCCAGTCGTGTTTGTTGGAAGACACAAATTTCTTGAGGAGCTTGGTGATGGTTTTGTTGAATGCTTTCTCCAGACCGTTTGCTGCGATATATGATGTGATGCTTGACAAAGTTAATCACGTTTGATGTTTTGACCTCAGCGAGTGGAACAGCTTCCGCCTATTTTGAGAAATAGTCGGTGATCGCCAAGATGAACCGATGTCATTTTGATGAAGGCGGACTGATTGACTCGATGATATCCATTTCCCACGCCTTAAATGAAAAATATTCTACCATTGGGTGTAGGAACTCAGATGGTTGGTGGATGAAGTCCGCGTGGATTTGACATGCTTGGCACTTCCTCGCGTAATCAACAGCATCGTCCAATTGTGGCCCATTCTCTGAAGACGGTCCTGTAGTTTTGGATCGGGTTGATGTGACCCACAGACGTCATCGTGAGCTTCATGGAGGGCTTGTTTTGCCTCTGTGTTCGACAAGCATCGGAGCAGAAGGCCGTCATAGGAGCGACGGTACAATATTTTGGTCTCCGTGTCGTAATAGAAACAGAGGGAGCGTCTTCTGATTGAAGTAGCTTCCTTTAGGTTTTCAGGGAAAATTCCATAGATTGCGTAGTCGATGAATGGAAGCCTCCAATCTTGAGTATCGGTGTCGACCTCCGCTGCATAGCTGAGGCATAAGCATAGGTTGCTTTTAGGACAGACCAACTCTTGACCGATCACCATGATTAGCTGACGGGTCTTGTCTGGTACTGCCAAGGAAGCAGCGAGGCCGGCTAAAGCGTCTGCCTCAATATTTTGCAACCAAGGGACATGCTCAAAAAGAACATCTCGAAAGTTACGATGATGCTAAGTGCAGCTTGGTGGTAGGGGATCAAGTCTTCGTTTCGGATTTCGTATACTCCCCGGACATGATTAACGATTAGCTGAGAATCGCCGTAGGCTTCCAAGTACTCTACTCTGACTTGCTTGGCGAGCTGGAGCCCGATGATTAGGGCGTTATATTCTGCCACATTATTTGGGTATGGCTCCGTGAGAGAGTATGCGCGATTGATAACGAGGTCGTGTGGAGAGATCAACACTATTCCGACCCCAGCGATGATGTTACCTTTGGGCCCCGCTCTTGAAGCACTGTTAAAGAACATCCGCCAAACAACTTCGTGTGAAGTGACGTTGGTGTCTGCCACTTCGTTTGGAATATCTTCATAGACCTTTGAGGTTTCTGACCCCGGGTGGGCTGCCAGAAAGTTGGCCAATGCTTGACCCTTGACGGCCTTCTGTTGGACGAATACCATATCATATGGAGATAATAGTATTTCTCAGGTAGCCAAGCGGGAACTTAGTGCCCCAGGTTTGGTCATGAGGACCCTGAGGGGGTTGACTCGTGAGATTACTTGGATGGTCTGTCCAGTCATGTAATGTCGAGTCTTCTGGATGGGGAATACCAGAACAAGGCACTTATTCTCAACGGCGGTATGTGTAGTACCCCGCTCCGCGTAGGCACTATGTACAAGTGAGATCGCCTTGCTTGCTCGAACGAAAGTCTTCTCGGAGAGTTCCCGACCGATTAATCAATGTGAGTGGGCAGAACTGCATTATCTGATTCTTGCACGACTTAATAATGAATCTGAGTTTTTGAATGCTTGTTTGCTTAAGAAGATTGTTTCATAAGAAGAATGATAGAACCGACTCAGCATGCTAATAAGAGAACTCACATAGCTTGTCATCGAAACGAATCTGCTGCCTAACTAAGAGAATGGAAATGCTTGTCAGAAATGAAATAGAACCATTGCCATGCTAAAGAGAAAGATAGAAATATTGCATGCTTAGAAACACCGACACAGCTATCGAACGAACCTTTGCTATGCTAAGAAAGATAAGTAAATGAATGGCTCGAATATGTCCCTTTGAATATGCTAAGAAAGAGATAGTTATTGCATGTTAACTATGAAATAAATCGTGCTTGCCTTGATATGTTTCGCTTGTCTGTTTGCTATATCGAACTGCTATAAGTAAAATATGTGAATGCAGTGACTAATAGTGCGCCCTGAGGATACGGCTCGCAAGGGCCTAGTGGGATGTGCTATTAGTAATGTGAAAGATGTGCTTCGTTTCGATAAGATGTGTTTCGCTAGACCGCATATATTTTGCTTGATCATTGTTTTGCTTGCACTATGTGTTTATGTCATTGCATTGGTCTCGGACAACTTGTGCACAAGGTCTTGTCTCTCAAACGATTCCTAGGGCACTGGGAATCGCTCGGTTCGGAAGAGATTTTTGGATCGCCCTGAGGTGTACGGCTTGCAAGGGTCTAGTGGGGCAATATGTCTATTAGTGTTGTGCGGAGCCCATGATGTCACAACTGCTTGCACTCGGGAGTGTTGGTGAAGAGCTGAACCTTGGGTCACAGCTGCCGACACCCGCGCGTGCCAGTGAAGAGCTGAACCTTGGGCAACTGCTGCTAATCATGGGGCGACCCATGGACCGTTATATAGATAGGGCGCATGCTAGGTTTACCTTCTTGCATACCTATCGATTGATGACGCCAAAGATTGATACATAAGTTATGAATATGCAAATTATGACTAACTTGTGTGTCTGCTGCAGGGATAACCGTTCGGCTATAGGGTAAAAAATATGACTTTATACATAAGCCTGCTTGTTCATTTTGTCTGCATCGTAGAGATTATCTGTTAGTGCTTCATGCATTGCATCGGTCAGACAATGACTATTAGTGCGGGAGAGCTGAACCTCGATCACAACTGCTAATAGTATCAGAATATGAGTCATTGGATAGCTGGATTACCGCTGCCAATCCTGAGTTTCTCGGGGACCGAAATCATATAGATGTGTTGCCTTAAATTCTTGAAATTATGATAGTCCATTTGATATATTGCCTTAATTCGATATGTTTCAGTCCGCTATAAGAACTTTGCCCCAAAGAGTTAGATTATGTGCACAATAAATGCTGCGCACTGCACGATAGAACACTGTCCCGATCGTATGCTTATAGTTTGAATATGCAAAACTGTTTCAAAGTTATGTTTTCATAAAGATGTAATCTGACTATAGTTCTGAGCTGCATGAAATGAACCTAAGTAAAACTAGCAAGACTAGTAATGCAAAATTTTGCCACATGATTACTTAGTGTGGGTTTCAGGGGGAATAGCTTCTGTTCAGTTGTTTTATCTCACCAGTACTTGCATAAAGTGCTGACCCACCAACAGTTTGCTTGTTCTCAGGTGCCCGATCGTCCGAGGAAGCGATAGTCGTACCTCATCCCAAGGAGCCAAAAATCTGGAGTCGATGCCTTGAGCTGTATCGAGATTGAGCTGCTTTTGTATAGAGGGACATGATGTATGGAACGGTGTCATTGTAATCGAGAGATAGAGTGCTTGAGCAAATTGTAACCTCAGCCTTGTGCCGCTTGTAACACTTCTGAATATCAATAAAAGAGCCTGTTCTTAATGTGCCTTTGTGTTCTTTACTTTTCTGCAATATGTGTGCCACTGCTTCAGTATTGAATAGCTTACTTGCCCTTGTTCAAAGCTTTGGCCTTGTGCAAGCGCACTTTAGGCTTGCACGGCAGCACGTCCCGATGAGAACGATTGTCTTGCGGGAGAGCTGCAACGTGGTGATTCACGTTCAGCAGGGACTATCGGGCTTGCGGGAGATTGGGGCGTGACATAATGGTATCAGAGCGACTCGATTCTTTGCCCATTCCGTTGCCTCCGACTCTGAGTTGTGTTGTGCTGCAATGAACGTTCCATATGATAAGTCCATAGATATTCTCAAAGATGTGCACAAAAGTTTTCTGGATTTGTTTTCATTGCTTGAGACGTGATTTGTGATTTCTAGATTTGCTGAGTTTTGATTAAGGAAGGTGAGGGATGAGGACTATCGCTGCTCTATGTTTTCGTATGAGTTTCTCCTTGAGTTTCGAGGACGAAACTCTTTGTTGGTAGGTAAGTATGTAGTGCCCTGCTCCGCGTAGGCACTATGTACAAGTGAGATCGCCTTGCTTGCTCGAACGGAAGTCTTCTCGGAGAATTTCTGACCGATTAATCAATGTGAGTGGGCAGAACTGCATTCTTTGATTCTTGCACGACTTAATAATGAATCTGAGTTTTTGAATGCTTGTTTGCTTAAGAAGATTGTTTCATAAGAAGAATGATAGAACCGACTCAGCATGCTAATAAGAGAACTCACATAGCTTGTCATCGAAACGAATCTGCTGCCTAACTAAGAGAATGGAAATGCTTGTCAGAAATAAAATAGAACCATTGACATGCTAAAGAGAAAGATAGAAATGTTGCATGCTTAGAAACACCGACACAGCTATCGAACAAACCTTTGCTATGCTAAGAAATATAAGTTAATGAATGGCTCGAATATGTCCCTTTGAATATGCTAAGAAAGAGATAGTTATTGCATGTTAACTATAAAATAAATCGTGCTTGCCTTGATATGTTTCGCTTGTCTGTTTGCTATATCGAACTACTATAAGTAAAATATGTGAATGCAGTGACTAATAGTGCGCCCTGAGGATACGGCTCACAAGGGCCTAGTGGGGTGTGCTATTAGTAATGTGAAAGATGTGCTTCGTTTCGATAAGATATATTTCGCTAGACCGCATATGTTTTGCTTGATCATTGTTTTGCTTGCACTATGTGTTTATGTCATTGCATTGGTCTCGGATAACTTGTGCACAAGGTCTTGTCTCTCAAACGATTCCTAGGGCACTAGGAATCGCTCGGTCCGGAAGAGATTTTTGGATCGCCCTGAGGTGTACGGCTCGCAAGGGTCTAGTGGGGCGATATGTCTATTAGTGTTGTGCGGAACCCATGATGTCACAGCTGCTTGCACTCGGGAGTGTTGGTGAAGAGCTGAACCTTGGGTCACAGCTGCCGACACCCGCGTGTGCCAGTGAAGAGCTGAACCTTGGACAACTGCTGCTAATCATGGGGCGACCCATAGACCGTTATATAGATAGGGCGCATGCTAGGTTTACCTTCTTGCATACCTATCGATTGATGACGCCAAAGATTGATACATAAGTTATGAATATGCAAATTATGACTAACTTGTGTGTCTGCTGCAGGGATAACCGTTCGGCTATAGGGTAAGAAATATGAGTTTATACATAAGCTTGCTTGTTCATTTTGTCTGCATCATAGAGATTATCTGTCACGCCCCAGTCCCAAAATACGTAGGACTAGGAATACGTGACACGTCAGCTACGCATTCGACCAGACTCTGGTCTGACTCGAATACGTATAAGCTGTAATATAAAGGGCACTATCTAGAATTTTCCATAAATGTAAACCTCTATGTCTCAATCCACAATGTACAACAGTATACAAGAAAGAGCTAAATGTGCTAAGGTCGGCCGCCCAATAATACACTAACTCGAATAGACTCGAGAGGAAGTATGAGTCTACAAAACTAGGCTACAATAGCAGATGAATAATCAATGTAAATAACCATAATGCCGGTAGATATAATGTGAGTACCTGGTACCATGCTCGCAAGATATGCCACTCCATCGGTATCTCCCAGTGCTCCGTAATCCTCTGTGCTGCAAAACTGGCAGGGAACCAGGTCCTCAGAGGGACGTAACAAGGTACAGAAATATAGCAAGCCAAGTAATCAGAAAGTACAAGTGCACGACAGGGTACTCTATCATAACCAACTAGTGTGACACAGTTTAAAGACAATGTTCGACGCGTGGGCTTTCTAAAATAAAACCGTAGCTCCGGACACGGAAACACACGGCACGTACCGCAGCTCCGGGCAAAGAGTCACACGGGTGAAACAGCTACACTAGAAACATGTATCACTAGAAACAGGTATCACTAGAAAATACTACATATATATAAGCGCGTGCAGAGTAGCCCAAACGTCTAGTAACTGTCTTCCCCTTCCCAAGCGGTCAACGATTGTGCGTTGAACCTGAACCTCTAACTACAGTCTCAACACAAGGAATAACTCAACAGACGCGACCCTAAGGTCGTCCCAGTCTCTGGTCATGATGTCAGTATCAGGATACAGGAATCTGGCACGATCACAGTGTATGAGTGTGTCCTGGGGTATCGATATACTCTGGTACGTGCATCGAGGTGCTATAAAGCATCTAGTATTTATTCTAAGACGTTAAGTCGAATGTCAACACCCGGTTGCGATCCGGATGTGAAGTATCGAACGTCAACATAACTACGTGTACAATGTACATAACGAAACAATAAATATCTGTAAACTGAAATACAGGGTGGCAAGGTACACTTGCCTGCGTGCGGCTGCTGATGACGGGGATCGGGTACTGCGTCCAAGTCCTCAGGTCCCGTAAAACCTAGAGATGAATTACAAACTAGAATCAATAATCTATTTAAGACAGACAGGTGTGCTACACACAGCTACATCTAGACTCAGTCTCAAAAACTATTTAATAATTTCCCGTCTTCAATTCTTTGCCTCGTGATCCGATATAATATCCATTCCGTATTAATTCACCTGCTCTCATTTGTAGGTATTTCCTATCCTCCATCAATTTTCTATTTATCCAAAAATACTTGATTTAATTATTTATCTTCAACCATGTATTTTATTCATAACCTCAATTTGGATTTAAACCCTAACTTTACCATTGATCCTCAACTCATTGTCTTTCCTTTAAATCATTTTAATTATATTGCTGACGATTAAACTCCCAAGTTTATCGTTAACCACTAGTCATAATATTTACCATTCATATTAACCACAATGTTCCAAAGCTATACTAGGCTATCCATATTTTATGCCAACAATATATATCAAATTTTATCAACTATATCCACATATAATCCTCAAAATACCACATTCCATATATTTATCTCAAACATACATTATTATTTTCTAAACTAAATTTAAAAGCTTTCGATTCCATTTCCATAATAATAATTAAAATTCTGAGATTTATCTTTAACTCATGCTCCTTACACCACACTTAAGACCTAGCTAATAACCAATCCCTTATATATCCATCATTATGTAAAACAACCCTAGCTAACCTTTTACATATATAAACACCAACATATTTAACTCAAACAAAATCTGGAATTTAAAATTGAGGGAGAGAGAGAAGTCGACCTCGACGATGTCGTCGGAGTACGTCCGACGAAGGTGGCCGAAGGTGGTGGTGATGGAGGTAGTGAAACCTGGACGTGAAGCAGGCGGTGGAAGTAGCACCGCGGAGGAGGACGCAAGGAAGCGGCGCTCGGCAGCAATGGGGATGGCCGGAGCGCTGCAGCCGGGCGACGGGAATGCACAGCGTCAGCGGGGTGGCCGCGAGCTGGCGTGCAACAGAGGGAGGCGGGGATCTGTCGCCGTCCGGTCAGTGGGTCTCAGGCCGGCGGCGAGGAAACAGGCCGGAGCGCTGCAACAGAGGGAGGCGGCCGGACGCACGCGAGCTGGGGGGAGGGCCGCTGCGGCGAGCTTCGCCGGAGGGGGACGCACAGCAGCGCGGGGGTGGCTGCTGCAGGGAAAACGCTGCGGTGGGGAAGTGATCTGCAGCGCCGGCGGAGGAAATGCACGGTGGTCGGGCTGCTCAAGCCGCGCGGGGACGCTCACCGCGGGGGACGCACGGTCAGCAGGGAGAGGAGGTCTTCAGCGCCGGAGGGGCGGCACCGCCTGGCCGGAGTCGAGCCATCGGCCGGAGCGCTGGAGTCGGGTGGGTGAATGTGAAGAATAATGGGAGAGGAAGAAGAGACTAAGGAAGAAGAAGAAGGGAGGAAGAAGAAGAAAATGGAGAAGTAGGTTTCGGTTCTTGCATGGAGAAGGAGGGAAGAGAGAGAGAGGGGGGAGTTTTCAATGCATTGGGTTTAGGGCCGGCTTGGGAAGTGTGAGGTGAGGGTGAGATGATGGGATGTTTTATAGGGGAGTGTGTAGGTTGAATGGAGGGTTGTGATTCTCCTAGGTAGATTGAATGGTTGTGATGTAATATGGATAGGGCGTGGGTTTCTTCATGAGGGAATTGGGATTGGGACCCCATTTTGGGACCCAACAAATAATCATGACCAATGAGGTGTTGCCAACAATTTATTAATTACAAATTAGCCCCCGTAAATTCGGGAATTTGCATGGACACATAAAATGACGTAAAAATTGTGGAGAAAAATATATTTAAAAATTGTAATGGTGAGGGGGTGTTGCACGTTAGGCGCGGGTCTAATTTGAAGGGCATTAGGATTAATTTAATATTAAAATAGAATTTTACAGAGTTGGTAAATCCCGATTTAATTAACGATAACGCGTCCCGCGAATTTAATTTAATTGGTGCCCGCGGGGTCAAAATCTGAAAATGGCGCAAAGGCCAAAAATGGTGGGGGCTTAGAGTCGGTCTTGGACCCTTTAGTTGGTCCGGCTCAACGGGTTAAGTTGGTACCCCAAAATCGAGGGTAATGACACAGGTGTCCGACACGGAATAGAATACGGGTTACGATTTTCGGGATGTTGCGCAATTAATTTAGAGCACACAAAAATTGATTTTAACAGTCAGAAAAGTCCAGTGCCTAATTTGGCGAGTTGAGTCGAGTGTACAATATTTGTACGGAATTTATGGGCTGATAATGGGCTCCGAATAATTAGACAAAGATAGGGTGCGCCAAGGGTTTTATTTAATTGGATTAAAATTCCAGGTAAATATCCTTTACTCTAAACCTCAATATCTTCTATCAAAATTTTTCCTGGCCCACTCTAACTATCTACAGAATAAATTGAGGGGGTTTACATTATCTGTTAGTGCTTCATGCATTGCATCGGTCAGACAATGACTATTAGTGCGGGAGAGCTGAACCTCGGTCACAACTGCTAATAGTATCAGAATGTGAGTCATTGGATAGCTGGATTACCGCTGCCAATCCTGAGTTTCTCGGGGACCAAAATCATATAGATGTGTTGCCTTAAATTCTTAAAAGTATGATAGTCCATTTGATATGTTGCCTTAATTCGATATGTTTCAGTCCGCTATAAGAACTTTGCCCCAAAGAGTTAGATTATGTGCACAATACATGCTGTGCACTGCACGATAGAACACTGTCCCGATCGTATGCTTATAGTTTGAATATGCAAAACTGTTTCAAAGTTATGTTTTCATAAAGATGTAATCTGACTATAGTTCTGAGCTGCATGAAATGAACCTAAGTAAAACTAGCAAGATCACTAGTAATGCAATGTTTTGCCACATGATTACTTAGTGTGGGTTTCAGGGGGTGTAGCTTCTGTTCAGTTGTTTTATCTCACCAGTACTTGCATAAAGTGCTAACCCACCAACAGTTTGCTTATTCTCAGGTGCCCGATCGTCCGAGGAAGCGATAACCGTGCCTCATCCCAAGGAGCCAGAAATCTGGAGTCGATGCCTTGAGCCGTATCGAGATTGAGCTGCTTTTATATAGAGGGACATGATGTATAGAACGGTGTCATTGTAATCGAGAGATAGAGTGCTTGAGCGAATTGTAACCTCGGCCTTGCGCCGCTTGTAACACTTCTGAATATCAATAAAAGAGCCTGTTCTTAATGTGCCTTTGTGTTCTTTACTTCTCTGCAATATGTGTGCCGCTGCTTCAGTATTGAATAGCTTACTTGCCCTTGTTCAAAGCTTTGGCCTTGTGCAAGCGCACTTTAGGCTTGCACGGCAGCACGTCCCGATGAGAACGATTGTCCTGCGGGAGAGCTGCAACATGGTGATTCACGTTCAGCAGGGACTATCGGGCTTGCGGGAGATTGGGGCGTGACAGTATGCCTATGCTCTGGACCGACCATCATCCGGCTGAGGTAGTATATGGCTTGCTCGTGGCCTGAATCACTATTCTGGGCTAACAGGGCACCGAGAGAGTGATCCATTACGCGTACATAGAGCAGTAACGACTTTTCCATGACCGGGGCCACTAGAACAGGAGGGTTTAATAGGTATTCTTTTATGTTGTCGAACGCTCGTTGGTACTCTTCATTCCAAATAAAGAAGATACCTTTCTTCATAAGCTATGTGAACGACCGACAACATCCAGAGATGTTTGATATGAACCTCCTGATGTATGCCAACCACCCTTGGAGGCCGCAGAGTTCTTGAAGGTTCCTTGGCGGACTCATCTCCAGAATGGCCTTGGCCTTGTCGGGGTCTATGTGAATACCCCGGGAAGTGATGACGAAATCCAGGAATTTACCGCTGGAGACTCCTAGGAAGGACTTGGTAGGGTTCATCTTGAGGCGGTGTGCGTGCATTAAGTCGAACACAGTCCTTCTTAGGTCTTAGAGGTGATCATCTTTGGAGCAACTCTTAACGGCGATGTCGTCGACGTAGTATTCCACCGTCTTGCGCTGATGTTCACCAAAAATGGTACCCATAGCTCGCTGATATGTAGCACCTGCATTCTTCAGGATGAAAGGCATGACCGTATAGCAATATACGCCTATTGGGGTCCAAAATGATGTATGTTTCTCATTCTCGGGAAATATCTTGACTTGGTTGTATCCTGAGAAGCCATCCATGAAGGACATGCGCCCAAAGGCACAAGTGTTGTCGATCATTATGTCGGTGATTGGAAGAGAGAATTCGTCTTTGGGACATGCCGCATTTAGATCACGGAAGTCGATGCAGATTCAGATCTTTCCATTCTTCTTAACGACAGGCTTGATGTTGGCTACCCAGTCAGGGTATTGTTCCTCGCGGATGAAGCCACTAGCTATCAGCTTGTTGACTTCAGCTTCGATGGAATCTATCACATCTGGCCGAAACCGTCATTGTTGTAGCTTGATGTCACGACCCGCACCCGAAATTTGGGGCACGAGTACGTGGGTACGTCCAGCCTACGCCGCAACATCGGCGGTAGAACCTTGTCTAGATCAATACACTATCTAGTCACTCTCACACGAATATCCAACTCCATAAGAAGACACAGATATCACAATATAATATGGAATACTCAATCACATAAACTAAAGCACGATAAGATATCGAAGAAAATAAACGAAATACAAGACAAGTCTAACAATAATAAATAGTCTAACCTGCAATCAATAACATCCAAATCTCCAAGTATGCTGGAAACAAGTCATCTATGTCACAGTCTAGAAAAAATATCCAGTCAGGATTGGAGCGAAGTACAAGCACTAACAGCAGTTCCATGTATATTAACAAAAACTATAATACATTGTAAAGAAATACAAGATGGATATAAATGCTGGCAATAAGCAATACTAGCATAATAAAATACTAGAAATATGAAATACTGGAGCATATGCCATCATCAATGGTGCACTAGCAATGAACAGAAATACAAGTGTATACTAGAACCATGAACTGGAATATCAGTGGATGCTAGAACAATAACTAGAATATAAGGAATGCTAGATCAATAAACTAGAGATACATGTCAAGAACATCTAGCTAAGTGTGTGAAACATTAGCATATCATATGATCGGCTTGGGACTGATCATGTTTGTTACATATGATTAGCTATGATTCATGTAAGGTCAGGCTAACCATCCGGATAGCTATGATGCGAGCAATAGTCAGGCTAATCACATGTAACAGGCTATGAGGCATGTAATGGTCAGGCTGTACCGACGTGAGGTGTGGGTGAGCTATGATGCAAGTAGAGTTGGGTATGATCACATAAGCTACTAATATTTTCTCGTTTCTCCAGCTAGCACGATGGATTCCAATCACGACTCCTCGTGACAGGTCTCGATGATGCCAACTCGTGTATACAACAGTGTCAGAATCATGTGCGCTATAAAACTAGAATTATAGAGATAATCAACATAATAAAAACTGTCAGAGAATGTACTCGCTTGGGGGTCCTACTGCTGGCAATCCCAATAACCTGATTCCAAAATCTTGTCTGAACAATCCAAAAATCCTATAGACATCATTAAATAATATAATATTGCATCAGACATCAAACTAGCATACACACAATCATAAATACTCTGAACTTAGGGGCTACGCTAGGTATGACACTAGTCAACTAGGGTCAAGTGTACGTCTAATTGCACGGGTGTCACGTCTGTAATTGCTATACAATCAGACAGTCAAACTACACATGTCTTGCCAGTACGTCAGTGTACACAAGGCAGACACTTACAATCACTCAGGGTCACATGGTCAATGTAGCTACGGGATATCCGTAACTAACACTAGGTCTCCTAGTACATCTATAAATATACACAGTCTTAACTAGCATATAACATTAATTACTTACAATTTATATATATACCAATTAAATACATATACGATATATATATATATATATGTATATATATACCAATAAATAATATACATATACCAAATGTATACTAATTGAATATATATATATATATATATATATATATATATATATATATATATATATATATATATATATATATATATATATATATATATTCAATTAGTATACATTTGGTATATATATATATACCTATTAAACATATACTAATGGAATACATATACTATACATACCAAATACCTATTTGAATACGTATACACATACGTACATAAAATCATGAAGGAGGGCATGAACGAACCTACGCGGGCACGCACGGGTTGACGATGAAGACTGTGACGATGGTGACGACGATGATAACGACGACGATGACGATGGTGAAGTTGATGATGATGGTGAAGGTGATGATGATGATGATGGCGATGTTGATGGTAAAGGTGATCGTGGCAGGGCTGTCGGAGTTGGAGCTCAGGCAGGAGGATGAGAGGTGGAAGAGAACGGCGAGGGGGGGAGAGGTGAATGGTGGTGGTGGCTGGGATGATTGGCAGTTCAGCCTTCAGGCGAGGGGATGGTGTACGGTCAGGTTGTCCGCTGCACGGCTGAGGGGAGCTCCGGCAAGCTCGGGTGGATTGTTGCCGGCGTGAAGGTGGCGTTAATGGCGGTTGAAGGAGAGGGAGACAGCGCACAGCGAGGTTGTTGTGACAAGGATCCGACGGAGGATGGTGAGGGGAAGATGATGGTGGCGGTGCTCAGTCAAGAGAGTTCTCAGGTCGTCGGTTACGGTTTAGGTGGTTGTCGTCGGTGCAGGCGGCTCGGGGTTGTTGGACGGGAAAGGGTGTTCACAGCGGGGGACTGTGGGTCAGGCAGGGAGTTGATGATGGGGATGAGGAGTTATGGTTGCTGTTGGAGTCCGGCGAGGCAGCTCGGCTGCGGGGAAGGTCCAGGCGATCTCCGGTCGGGTTCCATGCGGTCGGGGTCGGCTTCAGCGGGGGTAGCAGGTCGGGGACGAAGGCTCGGTGGAGGGGAGCTGCTCCGGCGGGGTGGAGGAGGTCGGGAATGGGTCGGCTGAGGGAGGTTGAAGAAGGAGAGGTGGGTTGGAAGTAGTTTAGGGTTTGGTGAGTTTTGAAGGGATGGTGGAGGTGATGAAGAAAGTTAATGGGGAGGTGTTTTGCATGTGGGGCATGATGATGATGGTAGCCTAGGGTTTAGGGCCGGCCAAGTACACATTGGGATGGGGTTGCATTGGGAGAGGGGTTTGAGGAATATATATATATATATATATATATATATATATATATATAATGGAGAGGGTATTGTGTGGTGAGGATGGCTTCATTTAAAATGGATGGCCATGATTCAACATGGAGAAAAATACAAACAAAAAGGAGGGGAGAGAGAGAGAGGGTTGAACGGTCAAAGGAAGGGGTTGATTTCTTCATGTGCTTTTGACCAATAGGATGGTGACACATCATTGCACTATTGCAAATAAGCCCCCAATAATTAGAAAATTATACAGAAAGTGGGTTTTGGAATTTAATGAGGAAAAACACCATGTTTGGTGTGATGTATTGGATAAAAAGGATGTTTGATGTTTAGGATAAAGCTTGAGGGTGTGAATGAGGGTTTGGTTTGGTGTTGGGTCTAGTTTTGGGTCAAGTTGGGTCCTTACACTAATTTAATTAAAATTAATGTAAATGGTGTTCTAAGTTTAATTGGAAGTACATGGGATTAAAATTAGGTGGGACACAAGTGTCATGGACGTAGAAGACTCAGAGTAGAATATTATCATAATTTGGGTTGCACAAAATGGGTCGAGATTGTGTCTCCAATTTTGATTGGAACGTACAAAGATACAAAGTTGGATTTATTTAGAATAAATAAAAACGTCCGCGACGAATATTGTGCGACTAAAATATAGCACAAAATAGCATATTTATGAGTTACACAAATGTTAGAATGAAGGACGGGCACGTCTAGGACAAGGGTGTAGAATTTGTTGGAAGACAAAAGGTAGGAAAGCGCTAGCGCTCCAAATATCGAAGCAACGGTAAGGCACAACAATTAAATAAAATCACGGTAATTAATTATAATCCTCAATATTTACTCCCGAATAATAAAAATTAAAATCATAACCCTATAATCTGGTCAGAGGTTCAACTAGTAGGCTTCTAGGTCTAGTCTACTAACTCAAACATTAATGAACACTATAAAATAATATATATATATAAATACACATATCATGCAATTATTTAAATTAAATATACAAAATACCTATAATATATAAAATGATAAAAATACCCCTATTTTTAGGATGTGGTAGTGATAAGTCTACCCTCCTTAAAAGAATTTTTCCTCAAAATTTAAAATCCATTTTGCTAATCCATTTTGCTATTTCATAAAAAGAATGTGGTAGTGACAAGTCTACCCTCCTTAAAAGAATTTTTCCTCAAAATTTAAATTCAGCAAATCACATAATCATGAAGTTAATCCATTTTGCTATTTCATAAAAAATTTCAAAATTCTATAACTATCATATTTCCTGAAAATCTTTAATTTAAAATCAAATTTCATTCTTATCACAATCTGTAGTGCCTCAAATCCCGATCCGACCGGGACGAGCACTATGTAATTGGGCTTGTGGCTAGTCCGTCTGAGTCGTAACTTAGATCTCGGCATCTTCTTACCACGGACGAAATGCGATGATCCTTTCCAACTCATGGAAAGGCCTCTATTGAAACGAGTCCAATAGTTTTCGTGTTTTGGTTGCTTGGTTTTCTTGATTTGCCGCTTGAGGTTTTGATTTGGTGTTGCTTTCGATTTGCTTGGTTTTCGCTGCTGGTTTTATCGTTTGGAGCTTGAGGTTTTGGGGAGTTCGGCAAGGAAGGATAGGCAAGAATTCTAACTCGGTGCTCGTGCTGTTTCAGGTCCACGTAACTGACGTTTGATCGTCGCTAAGCGGGATTCCTAGTTTCAGCCTCTTTTCCCTTAACCAGTGAGTGGTTTGGTCCCTTCTTTCCTACTTCTTCACGACAACATCTCTTAGTTTCAAACGTTCACTCGATGATGCCCGGTTGGACGCCTAGGAAATCCTTAGCCATAAGGCATGCCATCCACTAAGAAAGGAATATGGGATTTGTAGACTAATTTATCATATGCTTGCACACCTTATAATTTGAGCTTGTTTATAAGGAAAGTTGGTTGTTGGTGGCGGCCTGGTACCTCGGATAGAGTTTGGACTTATGGGATAACTGAATCAGAACACCGCTTGAGAAAATATGAACTGTTGCATGAGATATATATATGTTGCTGCTTTACTTCTTCTGTTTATTTCGATGCATTGTATGATATATGAATTATTTCATGCATTTGCATGGTCTAGGACAACTTGTGCACAGGGTTTGGCATTTTCTCGAAACGGCTTTCCGGGGCACTGGAACCGTATCAATCCGGAGGGAAATATTTGATTCGTGCTCGTCACGATGCATAGCGGAACCTCCAGCAGGGCTTGCTACCTGGGCTGATAGGGCGCACCGCTAATGCTTGAAATATGTCCCTAAGGTGTCGATCACACCAATGATCGCATAGAATAGAACGCATGCTAACTTATTGTCTTGTGCAGATGGTAAGTATACTTGTGTTTAGTTGCAGGGAAGGCGTGCATCGATTGAGTAAGCAATCGGTGTACTGGTTGGATTCGATGCTATTTTTCATTCCTATCAAAACATGCAACTGATATGAATTGATTTCACTTGCTTCCTTATAGAAGATATCTTAATGCATGCTCGTCCCTAACAAGCTAGTGTTGATTTAATCGAGTGGGTTCATCCCGCTCACCAGTACAAGTTGAGTACTGACCCACGTTGTGGACAACTATTTCAGGCAATCGGACGGTGCAACGCTAGTGCATAGCGAGGAGGCATTAGGAGCACCTCTATTTTGAAGTATAGCTGGAGTCAGTTCATTTTGGAGGCATGGACTTCAATCTATACAAGGGCGTAATGTACAAACGATGTGGACTATCTGACGGAGCGCGCCCTGCATTTTGAGTTATATTTTGTAATATAATTCAATAGCCGAGAAGGCGCATCAATGTAAACTCTATGTAAATTACTCTGAATTATCAATAAAAAAGCATGTTTCTTCCGCACTTGTGTTCAAATCTCCGTGAATGTGTTTTATAAATTGTGTTACAAAAAAATGGGTTCCTAAAACTGCAAGTTCTTGCCTTGTGCGAGCGTAACCCCAGGCTCGCATGGCATCAAGCCCCAGCGAGGACGAATCGGTTCCGTAAAGGATCCGACGAGGACGAATGACCCTTTCGGGATCGGATCATGACATATTGGTATTAGAGCATGGCTGTACTTCCTTGGGATTTTAAAAGAATATAAAGGAGTTTGATGCGCCTCTCAATTGAGTTGCGTTCGGCGTCCGCTGTGTCACGCCCCGATCTCCCGCAGGCAAATCGGCCGTTCCCGCTAGGCGGGAATCACCCTCGCCAGCGCTCCCGCGGAACGATCGCTTGACCCATCCGGGCGTGATGCCGCACGAGCGTGAGCCACGCCCTTGCAAGGCCGGGATTCATTGGCTGGCGGTAAGAGTTCTAAGCCACAGAGTGCACAGATTGTCCGAGTGCAGCGGAGTCATGAACGCATAGCGATTCGGTAACAAGTTCTCTGAATTGACAAATATAGCGGAAGCATTGAAACACAAGTTGAAGTAAAGTAAGCTCTTTTATTGATATGAACAAGTGTTACAGGCGGCGTATAGCCAAGATTACAAGTCGCTCAAGCCTCTCTCTCTGAAATATAAAATCGTGCCAAGTGGCTACAATTGTGGAATGATTGTACAGGCGATGTTCAGGCGAGTTCGGGCTATGTTCACAACATTATGTCTTGTATATATGCTTCTGTTCCGGATGCACCATTGCAAGGCTTCAGAGGGAACTCCTGGCCTTAGCACGTACGTTGGAGGCGTCCGCACCGAACGAGGTTCTCCCGCACCCTGCATACAAACTGGTGGATTATCAGTACATTGAATGCACTGGTGGGGAAGCTACTCGCCCGCTCGACAAATCCAAACACGTAATACATGTTCCGTGCACAACTATTAAGTTGTCTTTCTAGTTGCCTTAGGATCAATTTTATGCAAATATTGAATAGCCTAACGTGTCGGGCAGTGTGCCGTGCGATGTTTGAGGAAACACGGCGAGACTTACCAACTTACCGTCTCCTTCCCTGTCCAAGGCAAATATTGAGGCAAACATGTTAATTTATGCACGACAAGTATAAGCATTCAGGAGGCAAGTATATACAAATACGAGGGTCGTTTTTAACAGGATCGTTCAGGTGTTTAGTTGTTCTTGATGCGATGCAGTGACTCGCACGCGGATAGCCGCTAAGCGAGGATGACTTATCTATATGAACAGGAGTCGCTGGCATAGCCATAAAGGACAATAGTCACTGGCGGTAATGGTATGCAGCAAAAGTACAAGGGGCGCTACATGCCATCCCGTCCAGCACAATGGACTATACAATACGGTTCAGTCACTGAAGATAATGGTATGCAGCGAAAGAACAAGGAGCGCTGCATGCCATCTCGTCCAGCACAATGGACTGTATAATAACGTGAGTTCCATCCGGATCGGATCGGTCCCAGTGCCCCGATGACCGTTCGTGGAACTATACCTCGTTTCCGAGTTGTCCGCGACATGCAATCGTTGGGTCTTTCCAATTATCATGAGATACACGAGAACAAGAGTGCACTAGAACAAGAGAACACGAGTGCACACAAGAACACGAGTACAAGAGATACTTGAATCATGATTCTGTACAGTAACTTGCCTTGATGCATTCCCCTGGCTCGGGGCTGCTTGGTGACCTAACGGTCCAGGATACTTGCAGGGTCAATCATGCACGGAACGACTACTTAGTAGTCTCCCGGAGTTGGATGAAAACAAGGCAACATTCAAGCAGACAAGCATGCGTTTCTAAGGAACATAAGCAGGCACGTTGCTCGGACCCGAAGGTAAGCCGAGAGTTGAAACCGTTAAGGGACTTAGCATGCGAGGGTCTGAACATATATAAGCAGTTTTTTATTTTCCATGTTCTAGCATAGCAATACAAGTTGAGATTATTCCCTTAGCTAGGTGCGTTGGATTTATTAGCATGCAGGGGGTGAATCACCTAGCGACTAGCATGAATATTCCAGATTTTATGTGTGCTGGCTAAGCAAAGACAAGTTCACCGTAGCCACCCACCTTAGCGATGATTCGCCTCGGTAGAGCGATACGTCAAGCGAGCCTCTGAAAGTCCAAGCCGGATTCCTGTAGGGACAAGTCTGGATATCTTTTGCTTCTCGTTGAGGCAAGGCGGGTCGGGACAGTTGCACTATTGTCGATTGAGTCGGCAGTCCGCTTGAGCGGAACGGGGTGTTACATCCTACCCAACTCAGAAAAAGTCTCTTCCTCGAGACTTACTGAGGACAAGCAGTAATCTAGGGTTGAGGCAATCCTAGACAAGTCGTTGTACTTGTTCATTTGGATCTTCACTTGCACAAGCGTCGAAATCAGCATATCGCTTAGACTGGATTGTGCGCACCTTCGACATGCATTTCTAGTGTGAGCACGTCAACCAGCTTAGTGATAGCGAAGTCTCAGCACTCGAGTTTCACCTATCTTTTTTTCTAAGTCTTGGATGGTGCACTAGTTCAAGGCGTCCCTCGAATAGATGCATTCAACCAAACTTAGGGTTAGTGAAAATCGGACAAGCTACTAGCGATACTCTCAAGGGTTCGCACAGGTTGGCACAAAGGCCACTCGCAGCATACAACCAGACAAGCAATCATATCATTCAAAACATATTTTGAAAGTATTTAGACTTATTGTTGGAACATTCCATCGAGGCATTGAGAGAGAGCGTGCACATAACCCACGAACGAGCTTCCAAAATAGAGATATCGAATCGAAGTCCAAAGGCGTAGAAGCCAGGCTCTGATACCAACATGTCACGCCCCGATCTCCCGCAGGCAAATCGGCTGTTCCCGCTAGGCGGGAATCACCCTCGCCAGCGCTCCCGCGGAACGATCGCTTGACCCATCCGGACGTGATATCGCACGAGCGTGAGCCACGCCCGTACAAGGCCGGGATTCATTGGCTGGCAGTAAGAGTTCTAAGCCACAGAGTCGCACAGATTGTCCGAGTGCAGCGGAGTCATGAACGTATAGCGATTCGGTAACAAGTTCTCTGAATTGACAAATATAGCGGAAGCATTGAAACACAAGTTGAAGTAAAGCAAGCTCTTTTATTGATATGAACAAGTGTTACAGGCGGCGTATAGCCGAGATTACAAGTCGCTTAAGCCTCTCTCTCTGAAACATAAAATTGTGCCAAGTGGCTACAATTGTGGAATGATTGTACAGGCGATGTTCAGGCGAGTTCGGGCTATGTTCACAACATTATGTCTTGTATATATGCTTCTGTTCCGGACGCACCGTTGCAAGGCTTCAGAGGGAACTCCTGGCCTTAGCACTTACGTTGGAGGCGTCCGCACCGAACGAGGTTCTTCCGCACCCTGCATATAAACTGGTGGATTATCAGTACATTGAATGCACTGGTGGGGAAGCTACTCGCCCGCTCGACAAATTCAAACACGTAATACATGTTCCGTGCACAACTATTAAGTTGTCTTTCTAGTTGCCTTAGGATCAGTTTCATGCAAATATTGAATAGCCTAACGTGTCGGGCAGTGCGCCGTGCGATATTTGAGGAAACACGGCGAGACTTACCAACTTACCATCTCCTTCCCTGTCCAAGGCAAACATTGAGGCAAACATGTTAATTTACGCACGACAAGTATAAGCATTCAGGAGGCAAGCATATACAAACACGAGGGTTATTTTTAACAGGATCGTTCAGGTGTTTAGTTGTTCTTGATGCGATGCAGTGACTCGCACGCGGATAGCCGCTAAGCGAGGATGACTTATCTATATGAACAGGAGTCGCTGGCATAGCCATAAAGGACAATAGTCACTGGCGGTAATGGTATGTAGCAAAAGTACAAGGGGCGCTACATGCCATCCCGTCCAGCACAATGGACTATACAATACGGTTCAGTCATTGGAGATAATGGTATGCAGCGAAAGAACAAGGAGCGCTGCATGCTATCTCGTCCAGCACAATGGACTGTACAATAACGTGAGTTCCATCCGGATCGGATCGGTCCCAGTGTCCCGGTGACCGTCCGTGGAACTATACCTCATTTCCGAGTTATCCGCGACATGCAATCGTTGGGTCTTTCCAATTATCACGAGATACACGAGAACAAGAGTGCACTAGAACAAGAGAACACGAGTGCACACAAGAACACGAGTACAAGAGATACTTGAATCATGATTCTGTACAGTAACTTGCCTTGATGCATTCCCCTAGCTCGGGGCTGCTTGGTGACCTAACGGTCCAGGATACTTGCAGGGTCAATCATGTACGGAACGACTACTTAGTAGTCTTCCAGAGTTGGATGAAAACAAGGCAACATTCAAGCAGACAAGCATGCGTTTCTAAGGAACATAAGCAGGCACGTTGCTCGGACCCGAAGGTAAGCCGAGAGTTGAAACCGTTAAGGGACTTAGCATGCGAGGGTCTGAACATATATAAGCAGTATTTTATTTTCCATGTTCTAGCATAGCAATACAAGTTGGGATTATTCCCTTAGCTAGGTGCGTTGGATTTATTAGCATGCAGGGGGTGAATCACCTAGCGACTAGCATAAATATTCCAGATTTTATGTGTGCTGGCTAAGCAAAGACAAGTTCACCGTAGCCACCCACCTTAGCGATGATTCGCCTCGGTAGAGCGATACGTCAAGCGAGCCTCTGAAAGTCCAAGCCGAATTCCTGTAGGGACAAGTCTGGATATCTTTTGCTTCTCGTTGAGGCAAGGCGGGTCGGGACAGTTGCACTATTGTCGATTGAGTTGACAGTCCGCTTGAGCGGAACGGGGTGTTACATGCTGCATGAGATGAGTCACCTATACAATGAGCCCATAGATATAAAATCTATCGATTTTGGAGTGTTAACAAGCTACTCTCTTTTGTAGCAATGGCTAAGAAAAATACTGCCGCTGCAAGCAGTGCTCAGCCTATTCAGAGCGATCCGACAAGTTCTGGAGAATCCGGAGGAGCGGGTTCAAACGGGATGTCTGAACGGCTTATGCACCTCATGGAGGCGCAACAACAACAAGCCGCTACTCAGCAGGCAAATATTCAGACCCAGTTTGCTGCTCAACAGAAGCATATGGATACTATGATGCAACTGATTGCATCATTGGTACCCAGCAACAGGGGAGCGACAGCGACACCGCCGGCTGTGGCGGTAGAGGATGAGTCAGAAGAAACTCAGCCTCCAGCTAGGAACACCTGCGGTGCAATAGAGTTCACAAAAATGCATCCACCAACGTTCAACGGGCGAGCGGAACCGGACGTGGTAATGGGATGGATTGCTAAGCTGGAGGGACTCTTCAATCTGGTCGGCATCCGAGGATCCAAGCGAGTGGCCTGTGCATCAGTTCCGCTGGAACTGCATGCGCATGATTGGTGGGAGGCAACTAAGCAAGGGATTTATGATGCCAATCCCAACTGCAAAATCATTTAGAAAATGTTCAAATATACTTTTATTGAACAATACATTCCCCGGGCCGTGCGTCAACAAAAAGAAGATGACTTCAGCAATCTGGTGCAAGGAAGTTTGTCTGTAGATGATTATGATTCAGTGTTTGCTAAGCTGGCCAAGTTTGCTGGGCACTTCCTGCCTAACCAGCAGGCGTGGTGCTATCGTTTTCAAAAATGTTTGAATGATGAGTTGCGTAGGGACGTCATCAACCAGAAATGTCAAACCTACAGGGAATGCTACGAAGCAGTCCTGAACAGCGAGCGGAGCTTTGGGCGCTATCCCCCAAAGGTCGAGGTACAAACCCCCCGTACCAACAACAATAAACGACCTTAGGAAACGGGAGGGTCTGGAGCATAAAAGCGTTCGCACACGTCTGATCACAGGGGTCAATCCCAAGCACCGAACTGTAGCAGGTGCGGTAAATCAGGGCATCGAGTGAATGAATGTCGGGTTACTGGATGTTTCAAATGTGGTCGTCTGGGCCATAAACAATTTAACTGTCGGGAGGGTAAGCCGAATCAGAGCAACGGAAATCAGAACAGGGGGCCTCCAGCAAGGGATGCCAATGCAGTGCCAGTAAACCCACAATGCCAGGGTGCTCAAGGCTGAGTCTATGCATTGACTCGGGATGAGGCATCTATCTCTGAAACGGTCGTGGCAGGTACATTACTTTTCAGAGAATTGCCCGCTAGAGTCTTATTTGATTCAGGTGCTACGCATAGTTTCATATCTGCTGATTTTACTATTGAGCATAAATTAGCTTCTACTCCCTTAACTATGAATCTTTGCGTAAGAATACCTTCGGGAGTCGATATGCCCGTCCATGCGATCTGTAGGGATGGTTATATTTGCATCGGAGGAAGGAAGCTTTTCTTAGATGTCATTGTACTAGACATTAAGGATTACGATATTATTCTCGGAATGGATTGGTTGGGTGCTTGCCATGCAACAATCGAGTACGCAGAGAAGCGAGTCGTATTTCGTCTACCCGGCGAGGCAGACTTCTACTATTCGTGCAGCGCTGTACCGAAGACGGCAATGGTGATATCAGCAATTTCGGCTAGGCGTATGTTGCATTCGGGTTGTGAAGGGTACTTAGCTTCTGTTCGAGACACCCGGCAGGAAAGTGCAAATGCAGCTCAGGCTGATGTTATAGCAGATTTCCTCGACGTATTTCTGGACGAGCTGCCTGGAATGCCTCCTGATCGTGAGATCGAATTCAGCATTGACACATTTCCGGATGCGCGACCGATATCAAAGGCACCTTATCGAATGGCCCCAGCAGAGCTGAAAGAACTTAAGGTTCAGTTACAAGATCTGTTGGACCGAGGATACATACGTCCAAGCGTTTCTCCGTGGGGTGCTCCGGTACTGTTCGTGAAGAAGAAAGATGGATCCATGCGGCTGTGTATTGACTACCGAGAATTAAATAAGGCGACCGTGCGAAATCAGTACCCTTTGCCAAGGATAGATGACTTATTTGATCAACTGCAAGGTGCAACAGTTTTCTCTAAAGTTGATCTCAGGTCAGGGTATCACCAGTTGAAAATCAAAGCAAAAGATATTCAAAAATCTGCGTTCAGGACCCGTTACGGACACTATGAGTTCCTCGTGATGTCGTTCGGCTTGATGAACGCCCCTGCAGCTTTTATGGATCTGATGAACCGCGTGTTTCGGCCGTACGTAGACAAGTTTGTCGTCGTGTTCATCGACAACATTCTGATATATTCCAAGAACGAGGCGGAACACAAGGAACACCTGAAGATCGTGTTGCAGATATTACAAGAGCATAAGTTGTTCGCTAAGCTCAGCAAGTGTGAGTTCTGGTTGAACAGCGTGGCGTTCCTTGGTCATGTCGTCTCGGCAGAAGGCGTCGCCGTAGACCCGAAGAAAATTGAGGCGGTGGTGGACTGGAAACAACCTACGTCAGCCAGCAAAATTCAAAGCTTTCTCGGCCTAGCAGGATACTACCGTAGATTCGTGAAAGATTTCTCTAAACTGGCCTCGCCTTTGACTCGCCTTACTCAGAAAGGGATTGTATAAAAATAGAGTGATGAATGCGAAGCCAGCTTTAGTGAACTTAAGCGGCATCTTGTTTCAGCTCTGATTCTTGCACTTCCAGATGGGATAGAGGAGTTTCAGATATACAGTGACGCTTCAGGACTCGGCTTGGGATGTGTACTCATGCAACGGGACAAGGTAATATCGTACGCCTCCAGGCAACTGAAGCCGCACGAGAAAAACTACCCGACACACGATTTGGAATTGGCGGTGATTGTATTTGCACTGAAGTTATGGAGGCATTATCTTTATGGTGTTGCTTGCAAAATTTTCACAGATCACAAGAGCCTCAAGTATCTATTCACCCAACGAGAACTGAACCTCCGGCAGCGGCGTTAGCTAGAACTTATTAAGGACTATGATCTAACGATCGCTTATACTCCGGGCAAGGAAAACGTTATTGCTGATGCTCTGAGTCGAAAGCACGTGGGCTCGTTATCTATAAACAACCGTTTACTTTGAGATCTTGAGGCGAGTTCGACATCAAGGAGTGCAGCTGGCACCACTCCACCTTGAACCGAGTTTACGTGATAGAATCAAATCAGCTCAGGAGGGCGATCAGTTCCTAGCGAAAGTGCGCGGTTTGATCTTGGAGGGGAAGACGTCTGAATTTGTGGCAGGCGAAGATGGGGCCTTACAAATAAAAGGAAGGCTATGCGTCCCTAGCGATCCTGAACTCCGAAGGGAAATTATGGCAGAAGCACACTATGCGAAGTATTCTTTGCATCCGGGGAGCACTAAGATGTACAAGGACTTACGCGGTACCTTCTGGTGGCAAGGTATAAAGCGGGATGTGGCGACCTTTGTGTCACAGTGCATGGCCTGCCAACAGGTGAAAGCTGAACATCAGAGGCCCGGTGGGGAGATGCAGAACCTCGCTATTCCCGAGTAGAAATGGGACAACATCACTATGGATTTTACTGTGGGATTTCCGAAGACGCCACGGGGGCATGATGCGATTTGGGTCATAGTTGATCGTTTGACCAAATCAGCCCACTTTCTGCCTATGAAAGTTGCTTGGAGCGTCGATCGATTAGTACAGATCTACATAGACGAGATTGTTCGATTACACGAAGTGCCTGCCTCTATCGTCTCTGACCGTGACGGACGTTTCTTATCTCGTTTCTGGACTAGCCTACAGTCTGCTTTGGGAACCAAGCTACAGTTCAGTACCGCATACCACCCCCAGACTGATGGCCAAATAGAGAGGACAAATCAGATACTTGAAGATATGTTACGGCTGTGTGCGATCGATTTAAAGACTAGTTGGGACACGCACCTTCCGTTGGCGGAGTTTGCGTACAACAACAGCTACCAATCGAGCATCCATATGGCACCGTACGAAGCACTCTTTGGGAGCAAGTGTCGATCTCCAATATGTTGGGACGAAGTCAGCGAGCGACAGGTACTCGAGCCAGAGCTGGTGGAGCAGGCAGTCGAGAAAGTTCGCTTGATTCGGGAAAGACTCCGCACTGCGCAGAGCCGACAGAAAAGCTATGCCGATACTCATCGTAGGCCTTTGGAGTTCATGGTCGGGGACCATGTCTTCTTGAAAGTGACGCCGATGCGTAGAGTGATGCATTTCGGCGTGAAGGGCAAACTGAGTC
The DNA here is from genome assembly GCA_036927795.1 of Iris macrosiphon. Lineage (NCBI taxonomy): Eukaryota > Viridiplantae > Streptophyta > Magnoliopsida > Asparagales > Iridaceae > Iris > Iris macrosiphon. Next base: position 190,628,904 of record JAYESA010000002.1, on the reverse strand, counting down.
CCAGGTTTGTCGGCCCCTTTGAAATACTGGAACTGGTGGCAGCTGTGGCATACCGGATTGCACTACCTCCCGCCTTGGCAGGAGTGCACGACGTATTCCACGTTTCTCAACTTCGGAAGTATGTGCATGACCCTAGTCATGTGGTTAGCTTCGAACAATTGGAATTACGCACGGATTTGTCATACTCAGAGGAGCCGGTGCAGATTCTGGATCGTAAGGAAAAAGTACTTCGCAACCGTACGATGTCCTTGGTTCGCGTGCTGTGGCAGAACCATACAGTTGGGGAATCAACTTGGGAGATGGAATCGGAGATGAAGGAGAAGTATCCTTCATTGTTCATTCAGTCGGAGGTAGGGCCTTGTTCTTAAGTTTCGGGGCAAAATTTTTTCTTAGTGGTATATTATGTAGTGCCTCAAATCCCGATCCAACCGGGACGAGCACTATGTAATTGGGCTTGTGGCTAGTCCGTCTGAGTCGTAACTTAGATCTCGGCATCTTCTTGCCACGGACAAAATGCGATGATCCTTTCCAACTCATGGAAAGGCCTCTATTGAAACGACTCCAATAGTTTTCGTATTTTGGTTGCTTAGTTTTCTTGATTTGCCGCTTGAGGTTTTAATTTGGTGTTTCTTTCGATTTGCTTGGTTTTCGCTGCTGGTTTTATCGTTTGGAGCTTGAGGTTTTGGGGAGTTCGGCAAGGAAGGATAGGCAAGAATTCTAACTCGGTGCTCGTGCTGTTTCAGGTCCGCGTAACTGACGTTTGATCGTCGCTAAGCGGGATTCCTTGTTTTAGCCTCTTTTCCCTTAACCAGTGAGTGGTTTGGTCCCTTCTTTCCTACTTCTTCACGCCAACATCTCTAAGTTTCAAACGTTCACTCGATGATGCCCGGTTGGACGCCTAGGAAATCCTTAGCCACAAGGCATGCCAGCCACTAAGAAAGGAACATGGGATTTGTAGACTAATTTATCATATGCTTGCACACCTTATAATTTGAGCTTGTTTATAAGAAAAGTTGGTTGTTGGTGGTGGCCTGGTGCCTCGGATAGAGTTTGGACTTATGGGATAACTGAATCGGAATACCGCTTGAGAAAATATGAACTGTTGCATGAGATATATATATGTTGCCGCTTTACTTCTTCTGTTTATTTCGATGCATTGTATGATATATGAATTATTTCATGCATTTGCATGGTCTGGGACAACTTGTGCACAGGGTTTGGCATTTCCTCGAAACGGCTTTCCGGGGCACTGGAACCGTATCGATCCGGAGGGAAATATTTGATTCGTGCTCGTCACGATGCATAACGGGACCTCCAGCAGGGCTTGCTACCCGGGCTGATAGGGCACACCGCTAATGCTTGAAATATGTCCCTAAGGTGTCGATCACACCAATGACCGCATAGAATAGAACGCATGCTAACTTATTGTCTTGTGCAGATGGTAAGTATACTTGTGTTTAGTTGTAGGGAAGGTGTGCATCGATTGAGTAAGCAATCGATGTACTGGTTGGATTCGATGCTATTTTTCATTCCTATCAAAACATGCAACTGATATGAATTGATTTCACTTGCTTCCTTATAGAAGATATCTTAATGCATGCTCGCCCCTAACAAGCTAGTGTCGATTTAGTCGAGTGGGTTCATCCCGCTCACCAGTACAAGTTGAGTACTGACCCACGTTGTGGGCAACTATTTCAGGCAATCAGACGGTGCAACGCTAGTGCATAGCGAGGAGGCGTTAGGAGCACCTCTATTTTGAAGTATAGCTGGAGTCAGTTCATTTTGGAGGCATGGACTTCAATCTATACAAGGACGTAATGTACAAACGACGTGGACTATCTGACGGAGCGTGCCCTGCATTTTGAGTTATCTTTTGTAATGCAATTCAATAGCCGAGAAGGCGCATCAATGTAAACTCTATGTAAATTACTCTGAATTATCAATGAAAAAGTATGTTTCTTCCGCACTTGTGTTCAAATCTCTGTGAATGTGTTTTATAAATTGTGTTACAAAAAAATAGGTTCCTAAAACTGCAAGTTCTTGCCTTGTGCGAGCGTAACCCCAGGCTCGCACGGCATCACGCCCCAGCGAGGACGAATCGGTTTCGTAAAGGATCCGGCGAGGACGAATGACCCTTTCGGGATCGGGGCGTGACACAAACTCCTCCAAAATTTTAAGTTAATAACTAAATAATCAAAAATTTTAATATCCAATCCTCCAATTGAAATCCAATCAATGCATATTTATAAAATTTAAAAATCTCATCCCTAAAAATTTGAATTCAACACTAATCCATTTGTGATCTTATTCCTCGATTCTTTTTTCGCACAATACTCAAATAATATAGTACATACGAAATCTTCAAATACAACATTCAATCATAAGTTTTAAATTTATACCTTCTATCCAAATAAATATAATGATAATCTTCTTAAATTTTTGAAATTTTAATGACAAATTTAATCATATCATAATCTTCATAAAAATCTATGATTTAATAAAATCGTCAATTCTGCCATATTAAATTCTCAACTCTTTATTTAAATTAATGTTTATCCTCAAAATTTAAGGCACCTTGTCTCTCTCTGTCAAGTCATAACCTCTTTATTAATTCTTCACTACGGTCAAACCCCCAACAATCAAGGTCTAAGAAAATCCTACCTACATGTCACGCCCCAGTCCCAAAATACGTGGGACTAAGAATACGTAACATGCCAGCTACGCATTCGACCAGACTCTGGTCTGACTCGAATACGTATAAGCTGTATTAAAATGGTCACTATCTATATAATCAAGTAAATATAAATATCTATACCTCAATCCACATTGATCAGAATATACAAGAATGAGCTACATGTGCTAAAGTCGGCCGCTAGTAACACATAAGCTCGAATAGACTCAAGAAAGGAATATGAGTCTATAAAACTAGACTATATCAGCAGATGAATAAATAATATGAATAATAACCATGACTCTGGAAGAAAAGATATAAGTACCTGGCACCAATTCCTGCAAGACAAAGCAACACACATCAGCAACTCCAGGCAGGCTTCACAACGGTCTATGCTGCAAAACTGGTAAGGGACCAGGTCCTCAGAGGGACGTAACAAGGTACAAGAAACAGCATGCCAAAATAAATACAGTATATAAAAATGTAACAATAGGGCAAATTATATAACCAGCTATGTGATATGCAAGTGAGAGCATCACTAGTACTCAGGCTGAGACCGCTACAAGCTCTGTGTCGGGGAGCCGGTAGCAGTAATAACAAGTAATGGGTCTAGCTCTGCTCGAGAGTCTATAGCCTCACAATAGTAGTAGATATATATAGAATAGCCTGTAGCCTGTGTGTCTCTCCCCACCCAATGTAACCACACGTCTCATGTCCATAATGTCTCATGTCCATGTCACGTGAGACCATATCTAATGCAACCAGTCATATAATCTCTATAAATATAATGTCTATGTCAATCCTGCATCCTACACAGAATCACCATGAATATCTCAAGAAAATTCTGTCATATGTATGGTGTCAAGTGTCCTGGGTTATAATGTACTTGATAAAAATAAGTACTAGAACATAAAGGGTCACGAATGTCCATTCTAGATGACGTACCCAACTCCGCGTACGGGGTTGGCACCCAACTATTAATCGGACGCTAAGTAAGTCACACGGCCCTAGGTTTAAGCATGTACAACAATTTTATAATTAAGTCAAAGTAATAAATAACAGAACTACAAGTTGGCAAGGTACACTTGCCTGGAACTCCAAGTTGATAATACAAAGAACATGCTCTCGAATCCACGCTCGTGCGATCCCAAGAGCCTAGATATATAATATCATAAAATTAGTCACTATGACATGGTTCACTAAGCATGCACAAGAGTACAACTATTCTACGTCATTAATTATTAGACAATTAGGGTCTAATTTAATCAAGGATACAACTTATACAATGCCCTCAATTATTTAGAGTCTAAAATAATTAGGAGTTCTAACAAAGTAGGTTGGCTAAGGTTCACTAGTCAAGGACCAAGAAAGTGTGTAAACACCAAGCCTACTAGTCACATAACATCATCAAGCCTCATAAACATGGTTATAACAAAGGTTCATATAGGTACTAGGTGTTCTCACACTAGATTTCCATATACAACATATCATCAACCTTGATATTCACTAAGTGTCAAACTATGTTAACCAACTTAGGGTTAGTTTTGTCTATTAAAACATGCACATGAGCATTAACAATAGGTCAAGTTAGGTTCATCACAAACAATCACATACTATATTTCTCAAGTATATCCGTTCATCCAACTATATACAACTCTCGTTCTACTACAAAATATCAAGTATACATAGACAAGTCAAATATGAATTTATAATAAGATCATGGCATATACCTCATTTCTTTCTTGTATTTGTCATGAAATATGTGTGCAAGCACTACTATAACTAGTGAACAACCTTAGCATGACATCTTCTATATTCCAACATAGTGTTTATAAACAATAAAACTAGCTATCACAAAACTTAGGCAAAATGCACTACTAGTTGCACAATATTTAATCATGTCTCAACCATGCATTTATTTATATATAACACCCTAAACAAAATTTATACATTCTGAAATTTAGTGATAATTAGAGTAAAAATTATATTTTGCAAGTGGTTGCTTGGGTTTTAGATCATGGCAAAGTGAATAGGACAACAAGTGCATAAATAACATTCAAGTCTAGACATGAGAAGTAATAAATATTCTTGGTATAATATCATACAAAGTTAGTGAAATTTAATAGGGATATGAAGTACATGTAGAAAGGGTTGAGTAGGAGGAGTTGGAGCTCATACCAAAGTGAAATGGGAAGGCAAAAGAGGGTTGTGCACTGCTTGCACAAATCTGTCCAGATTTGGACACTTCGTCTCGTAGCTACTGTCCGAGGCTTCAAAACATTTCTCCAAGTACTTTGAGGATTAGAGAGATTAGGATAAAGATAGAGGATGAAGATAGGGTAGTTGTTGAAGGAGTTTTAGTGCTGGAATTGGTGGCAACAAGGTGTTTAAGTGGTGCTATTGCTGGCGGATTCAGCAGGGTATCTTCGCTTTGTAAGGGGGTATTTGGGGGAGTTGTAGGATAATTTAGGTGCTTAGTTATAAATAAAACTTGTTAAGGAGAGGTAGAAGAAGGATATTTGGGTGCTGTAGTGGTGGTTTGGAGGCTATGGAGGTGGTGGAGTGGCCTGAGAAGAGGATACACTGAATTCGGATTCAGCCTGGACACCTCTGATGGAGGGCTGTTTTGAGAAACTTATAATGAATTTTGATGGAAGGTTTGTGAAGAGAAAGTGATAAAGACAGGGAGAGAAAGAAGCATACAAAATTTAAGAGAAAGATACTTACTGTGGAGAGAGATAGGGACGGATTGGTGGGGGTATTGCTGAATTAAGATTCAGCCTGGGTAGGGTTGGATGGATGAAGGTGTGGAGGGAGATAGAGAAGGAATTTGGAGATGGTTTGTGAATAGAAAATGTGAGGAAGAAGTTTGCTTCAGGTGGTTCTAATGGGGGAGGTGAAGAGAGGGGGTTATGGACAGCCTAGTGGGGAGGGGAAGGGTTTGGAGTTACCAATGGGGTAAGGAAATGTCACAAGTTATAACCCCTTTCCTTTCACATTCCATCCTAATGATTTAGTAAACCCATGGCTGTCCAAAACTGAAATAATGTTTAATAAGGATGGTAAAACCTAGCTTAGTCAACCTAGGTTAAGTCCAACTACTTCTAGTTGGGTCAGGTTCGGGTCGTTGCGGTTTAGTTTGACTAGGTTGGTCCGATTCACTAGGAAATTGGTCATTTGTGACTATTGAGGGTAGGTAGCACATAGAAGTTCAATAGAGTGGGATACAGGTATCATGTGTGTCTTAGACCTAGTATAGATCATGATCATATATTAGGTCGAATGAATTGGTCGAAATTGGATCTCCAATTTAAATTGGAATGGTCAACGGTTGCACTATAGGTGCTAGAAATTAAGTTTTTGACCCGAATATTTTACATTAAAAATAGCTAAATCTCTGGGGGTTTACACTACAGTCACACAACATAAAATTTTGAGAAAACATACATGGTTATGGTCTTTTTTTGTCATGGTATTACAATCTCTGTCGGGGTGTACTACTAACTAAATTCTAGAAAGCGAATCATTGGTACAAACTACGGCACTAAGAAATCAATCAATCAATAAAATAGGCGAAAAGGAACAGAAGGAAAGAACAGAACCTGCTAACACAACCATAGGTTAAATGATGCATCCAAAGTTGATGCCCCTTTCCCTTTGGTACTACTGTTTCTACTACAAGCACAACCACTACTAGCTCTCTTACCTACTGTAATTCTTTATATTATTTGTTCTTATCACTCAAGTGCACGCCAAGTGCAACACAACACACTAAGTATTGCTCCCTCTAATACAACTCTAGATGGACACCCAAGTCACTTTGCAGTGCCATCTCCGGCATTCTCAAGCCAATAGATCCTTACAAATGCACATCATCCACTCTTATACAAATTTACATTTCTTACCCACCATAAAATTTCATCCTCAACATAAAATCCTCAAAATTTAACTTCTCGAACAATTTAAAATAAAATATATATTCTTTCCTCAAAAGTTAAATATTCAAATATTGAAATAAAATTTTAATCACTTCCAAAAATCTTTATAGCTTTGACTATGTTTATGGAATTGAATTTGAATCCTCAAAAATTTTAATAACATAAAATCTCAACTCCTTAAAATTCTTAAAAATTAAAATTTATTTCCAATCTTTAAATTATAAATTTAAATCCACATCTAAGTATACATCTACATACTCACAGTCTCTAACACTCAAGGTACACATACAAATACACTAATTGTCTACAACCCTCAACTGTGTACAAAAATTTGCACTGCCCGGATTACTTGCTCTATTACTCCTAATAATTTTTTATCCATATTAACTAATACACCAATCTACTATCATCACACGAGGTACTTACTGTTACTAGCACATTGCTCAACTAATCCTTGATATAGAACACTTTTGCACTCTTGGTATAGTAACACTAGCTTCATTATTAGATTACCTCGTCACATTGACTAGAACTCATGATCACTTGCAATTTCTATAATTCACATATTTTACTTCACTCTCAAAGGCAGGCATATGGTTCCATATCTCGATTGATGTATACGTATCTTTTTTTAAATCTTTTACAGACTGGTACACTAATCAGTTATACACTTCATACCTTCCATGACCAATCTTGATATTTCTCTACTCATGGCATCTCATTAAAATCCTTTATGTATATACATTTCTTTACTCTTGACACATCCAAGTAATCAACCATCAAATTGAATATCATGCTCCATTAAGTTTTAATACAATTTTCTCGATACTTAATTGTTTACATGGATCACCCAACTACATAAATTCATGACTATCCAGGACTGGCATGCTGACTCTGATACTTACTTTTAGAACCATCACTGATACTCTTTACTCCCCCTTCTACCTATAGTACCAATACTAACTATAATGACACCTATCATACTATTGCTACAAGGTACTAAGCTATGGGTTAACTCTAGATTGATGCCTATTGCTCATATGTCCAACCAAGAAATACTTACAGACTCACAAGCCATACTCAGTCAACACTAAAATAAGACACAAACCTACTTACAATTCACCAATTATCACACTAACAAGGAATCCTAAATGAATTAAGGCTCAAAAAGGAACTAGACTAAGGACTGAAGGTATCGCTACTGCTAGCAACAAAAAGAAGCGATGGAACAAAGTCCTGGAATAATAGAAGGGAATAAGTATTGAGATGATACTTTAAGAATCAATTTAAGATACAATCTGATAATCATACACATCTGTCTAAAATTATGACACTCAGAATCCTCGCCATGCCAGTAAGCATAGCTGCGATAAACGATAGATTCCATAACTAAGGTATGCAACTCTATAACCACGTCATCTAGAATCCTCGCCACGCCAACCGGTATGGCTACGAGAAAATATAAATTCATAACTAAGATTTGTACATCCGAAGTTAGGTTTCTACGTTTCCGCCATGATAGCTAATGTGGCTGCGATAAACTCTAGACTCCATAACCAAAGTAGACGTTTTACCTTTCTCACTGTCCTCATCAATATATGTCATCAGATGATACTATAAATTTTAGCCCGTAAAGTTTATCTCGATATGAAATCAAACTCAACAATGATACCAAGAATTAAATTTAACAACTGATCAACAAGAATCAATTTCAATAACAACAAGTAAGAACGGACGGAAACAAGGAAAAAGATTTAAATTATAAATTATAATGAGATTCTCAAGGGTCATCCCATGAATCTCTCAAATAATTTGTGATTGAGTATCCTCTCTTATCCTAGTATCCTATGTCCTATATCCTATCGCAGGCACGCAGTAGTACAACTAATACGTCGCACTACCACGACATCGCACAACTTGCGAAGTCTGACCTGCATGGGCCACCACAAAAAATGTGTCACGACCCGCACCCAAAATTTGGGGCACGAGTACGTGGGTACGTCCAGCCTACGTCGCAGCATCGACGGTAGAACGCTGTCTAGGTCAATACACTATCTAATCACTCTCACACGAATATCCAACTCTATAAGCAGACACAAATATCACAATATAATATGGAATACTCAACCACATAAACTAAAGCACGATAAGATATCGAAGAAAATAAACGAAATACAAGACAAGTCTAACAATAATAAATAGTCTAACCCGCAATAAATAACATCCAAATCTCCAAGTATGCTGGAAACAAGTCCTCTATGTCATATTCTGGAAAAAATATCCAGTCATGATTGGAGCGAAGTACAAGCACTAACAGCAGATCCATGTATATTGACAAAAACTATAATACAGTGTAAAAAAATACAAGATGGATATAAATGCTGGCAATAAGCAATATTGGAATAATAAAATACTGGAGCATATGTCATCATCAATGGTGCACTAGCAATGAACAGAAATACAAGTGTATACTAGAACCATGAACTGGAATATCAGTGGATGCTAGAACAATAACTAGAATATAAGGAATTCTAGATCAATAAACTAGAGATACATGTCAAGAACATCTAGCTAAGTGTGTGAAACATTAGCATATCATGTGATCGGCTTGGGACTGATCAAGCTTGTTACATATGATTAGCTATGATTTATGTAAGGTCAGGCTAACCATCCGGATAGCTATGATGCGAGCAATAGTCAGGCTAATCACATATAACAGGCTATGAGGCATGTAATGGTCAGGCTGCACCGACGTGAGGTGTGGGTGAGCTATGATGCAAGTAGAGTTGGGTATGATCACATAAGCTACTAATATTTTTTCGTTTCCCTAGTTAGCACGATGGATTCCAATCACGACTCCTCGTGACAGGTCTCGATGATGCCAACTCGTGTATACAACAGTGTCAGAATCATATACACTATGCAACTAGAATTATAGAGATAATCAACATAATAAAAACTGTCAGAGAATGTACTCGCTTGGGGGTCCTGCTGCTGGCAATACCAATAACCTGATTTAGAAGTCTTGTCTGAACAATCCAACAATCCTATAGACATCATTAAATAATACAATATTGTATCAGACATCATACTAACATAACACAATCATAAATACTCTGAACTCAGGGGCTACGCTAGGTATGACACTGGTCAACTAGGGTCAAGTGTGCGTCTAATTGTATGGGTGTCACGTCTGTAATTGTTGTGCAATCAGACAGTCAAACTACACATGTCTTGCCAGTACGTCAGTATACATAAGGCAGACACTTACAATCACTCAGGGTCACATGGTCAATGTAGTTACGGGATATCCGTAACTAACACCAGGTCTCCTAGTAAATCTATAAATATACATAGTCTTAACTAGCATATAACATTAATTACTTACAATTTATATATATACCAATTAAATACATATACAATATATATATGTATATATATACCAATGAATAATATACATATACCAAATGTATAGTAATTGAATATATATACTATATATATATATGTATATATATATACCAATTATATACCTATTAAACATATACTAATGGAATACATATAATATACATACCAAATACCTATTTGAATATATATACACATACGTACATAAAATCATAAAGGAGGGCAGGAACGAACCTGCACGGGTACGCACGGGATAGATGATGACGACGATGACGATGGTGACGACGATGATAACGATGATGATGACAATGGTGAAGGTGATGATAATGGTGAAGGCGATGATGATGATGATGGCGATGATGATGGTGAAGGTGATCGTGGTAGGGCTGCCGAAGTTGGAGCTCAGGCAGGAGGAGGAGAGGTGGAAGAGAACGACGAGGGGGAGGAGAGGTGAACGGTGGTGGATGGGATGATTGGCAGTTCAGCGTTCAGGCGAGGGGATGGTGTACGGTCGGGTCGTTCGCTGCACGGCTGAGGAGAGCTCCGGCGAGCTCGGGTGGATTGTTGCCGACGTAAAGGTGGCGTTAATAGCAGTTGAAGGAGAGGGAGACGACGTACAGCGAGGCTGTTGTGACGAGGATCCGGTGGAGGATGGTGAGGGGAAGAAGATGGTGGCGGTGGTCAGTCGAGAGAGTTCTCAGGCCGATGGTTACGGTTCAGGTGGTTGTCGTCGGTGCAGGCGACTCGAGGTTGTTGGCCAGGAAAGGGTGTTCACAGCGGGGGATTGCGGGTCAGGCGGGGAGTTGATGATGGGGATGAGGAGTTATGGTTGCTGTTGGAGTCCGGCGAGGCGGCTCGGTTGCGGGGAAGGTCCAGGCGATCTCCGGTCGGGTTTCATGCAGTCGGGGTCGACTTCAGCGTGGGTAACAGGTCGGGGACGAAGGCTCGGCGGAGGGAAGCTGCTCCGGCGGGGTGGAGGAGGTCGGGAATGGGTCGGCTGAGGGAGGTTGAAGAAGGAGAGGTGGGTTGGAAGTAGTTTAGGGTTTGGTGAGTTTTGAAGGGATGGTGGAGGTGATGAAAAAATTAATGGGGAGGTGTTTTGCATGTGGGGGATGATGATGATGGTAGCCTAGGGTTTAGGGCCGGCCAAGTACACATTGGGATGGGGTTGCATTGGGAGAGGGGTTTGAGGAATATATATATATATATATATATATATATAATGGAGAGGGTATTGTGTGGTGAGGATGGCTTCATTTAAAATGGATGGCCATATTCAACATGGAAAAAAATACAAACATAAAGGAGGGGAGAGAGAGAGGGTTGAACGGTCAAAGGAAGGGGTTGATTTCTTCATGTGCTTTTGACCAATAGGATGGTGACACATCATTGCACTTTTGCAAATAAGCCCCAAACAATTGGAAAATTGCACATAAAGTGGGTTTTGGGATTTAATGAGGGAAAACACCATATTTGGTGTGATGTATTGGATAAAAAGGATGTTTGGTCTTTAGGATAAAGCTTGTGGGTGTGAATGAGGGTTTGGTTTGGTGTTGGGTCTAGTTTTGGGTCAAGTTGGGTCCTTACACTAATTTAATTAAAATTGATGTAAATGGTGTGTTAAAATTAATTGGAAGTACATGGGATTAAAATTAGGTGGGACACAAGTGTCATGGACGTAGAAGACTCAGAGTAGAATATTATCATAATTTGGGTTGCACAAAATGGGTCGAGATTGTGTCTCCAATTTTGATTGGAACGCACAAAGATACAAAGTTGGATTTATTTAGAATTAAATAAAAACGTCCGCGATGAATATTGTGCGACTAAAATGAAGCACAAAAGAGCATATTTATGAGTTAGACAAAGATCAGAATGAAGGACGGGTACGTCTAAGACAAGGGTGTAGAATTTGTTGGAAGGCAAAAGTTAGGGTAGCGCTCCAAATATCAAAGCAACGGTAAGACAAAACAATTAAATAAAATTACTGTAATTAATTATATTCCTCAAAATTTACTCCTGAATAATACAAATTAAAATCATAACCCTATAATCTGGTCAGAGGTTCAACTAGTGGGCTTCTAGGTCTAGTCTACTAAGTCAAACATTAATGAACACTATACAATAATATATATATATATATACACACACATATCATGCAATTATTTAAATTAAATACACAAAATACTTATAATATATAAAATGACAAAAATACCCCTATTTTCAGGATGTGGTGGTGACACTTGACCGGTTTGGCGTCTGGTAGAATGTTGAGTTTGTGGACCGCAATTTGGGGATCCAGTCCAGGCATATCTTCATAACTCCAGACAAAGACATCGATGTATTACCTGGCGAGTTGTAATAGGGATTCCCGATCTTCGTCGGCCAGACTTTTACTGACGAAGATAGGCTTTGGGGAGATATCGTCACCTAGATCAACTTATAGAACTTCGTCCTTGGTAGGAGGTTCTCGTTGCTCAAATCGTATCTCCCATTGTGAATCAAGGTGTTCGGCCCAAGGTTCCATCTCAAAGAGCTCGGGTGGATTCTCGTTGTCTTCCTCAAGGTCGGCATACACAATATTGGAGGACAGTGTTTGTCTGAGCACGTCTCCGACACTGACGTCGGAGTCCCAGGATGAAAATTTTGAAGAGTGTGAGCGCTCTTCATCTTCTTTATCTGAGCCCTCAGGGGTTGTAGGAGTCGTTACATATCCTAAGCCATGCTTAGCCTTATGATAGTAATCTCCTCTGGCTTGCCCGGATGGAAGGGAAGTCATAAATATGACATTCGGCCTTTGCCCTAGTTTAATCCTTTTGTGACCTTCATGTTGTATCCCATCTTCTGGATAAGATGCAGGGTTTGTGAACTGTACCGATAGAGTGGCATTTTGTCTACCTCGAATTCTGGTTCTACTTTCTTTGGGATGAAGGACCGGGGGTATTCCACTTTGTCGAAGATGATGAGTTTATCTCCCTTCTTCCTGGGTGGGACTAACAAATAAGAATCCTGACTAAAGCGAAGTCGGTGCACAACGTAGGTAATGGTCACTTATGTGTACAGATAAAGGCCCAGACCGTGCTCCAGGGAGTAGAGTATACTTATATGCATACGCTCCGAGTAGTTCAAAGATAGTCTTTTATAGAGAAAATAAGGTATCTCTTCTGGCGGGATTACATCGTCAGGGGAAGGGATGTTGACATTAGCGGATATATACTCCTCTAGCTCATCCTTCTCCTTGACTACCCCAGCGCAAGCGAAGGCTTTGGTGGTTTTCTGTGTAATTTTACCACTAAAGGTCCGGAAGCTGCAGTCGCGGTCGGGTCTTCCTTTGGTGGTCGACTCGGCCTGTGAAGGAGAACGACCATTGGTTCGGAAGGCATAGATAGGACATAATCTCCTTTTGGTGGTCGATTCATCCTGCGAAGGCGAACGACCATTGGTTCTGGCGACGTTGAAGGTACCAGAGATTCGGGTGCCTTCCCGCATGATTTGACGATGAGGGGTACGGCCGCATCGGGAGTGCGAGCCTTGAGGCAGATTCTCATAGGCTTCTCGGGTGTTATTGTGGCCTCGGCTTCATCGTCGAACTCATTTCCACCTTCATCTTGGCGGACTTACTTGTAGAGGATCGAGTCAGAGTAGTAAATCTCGATTCTTTTAAATAAATCAACATCAGCAAACTCCGTTTTGACAAAACCGTGTTCGTCCACATATTTTAGGCACTAGTAGAGGGTAGATAGCACGATCCTGTGTTCATGTATCCACGAACGCCCCAACAGGATGTTGTAGGACGTATCTACGTCTATGACGTAGCAGATAACTTCTGTTTTTAATTCGTCGATCTGGCATTTTAGGAAGATTTTGCCCAGAGGGTAGCTCATTCCCTTGTTGAAGCCACTGATGGCGGTATTGGTGGCCTCCAGACGATGCATCAGGATCCCCAGGGTCTGAAGCAAACTTCTCGGGATGATGCTGATCGATGATCCTGGGTCAATATGCATCCGGTCCACCTTGACGTCGCCAATATATCCTGTGTAGTACATAGGTCGATCGTGCCTATTATTTTTGAGCAACATGTCCTGTTGTGAGAAGGTGATATTGGGTATCGCATCCATGGCATTATTTTAATGTGGACAAGCAGCAAGATCTTCAGTTGGTGGCTTGACTTACGCCAGGTAGATATCGGTATTCTGCAGTGCCTTACTCATGGCAGCCCGAGTATCTTTAGAGAGCTGTAAAATCTCAAATAGCAATAATTTCGTCGAAGTATTGGCTAATTGTGCTAAGATATCAAAGGTATAGGGCCTTTTCATCCCTTGTGGTGCATCCCTACGCAGCAGTTTATCGAAGCGCGTCTCCTTCTGTTTGGACTTGTCCGTTAGCGGAGGCTGAGATGGCCCCGGACCAGTGGTGGTAGACGCGAAAACCGGGGGCGTATCGCCGTGCATTGGTTGGTATATTATGCCTGACCTTGTAGTACCTGATGCCAGCTTTTCAGTCGAGAAGAAAACTGTGTAATAGAATTTGGATTTCCTCTCCTTGGACTTGACGGTTGAGGGTATCGTCGGCTGCATCAAGTCTGGCACGAGGTCGGGATGGACCCACATGACCTCCCCATTTGGTGTGGTAAGAGGTATTAGCTGGTGGAAGGTTGAAAACTTCCATAATCGCCTTAGGGACGGGACTACTCCGTCTTGGGCTTCCGTCAGTAGGAAGTTGCCAAATTGGAGGGACACCATGTTGGCGTCGACCGTCACGTCATCGAAGTCTAGGAAAAGAGCCTTGGTATCTATCAGACGTTGGATGTACCGCTTCAGGGTATAGCACTCATGCGTCAGGTGATGGACGTAGCGGTGGAAGTGACAATACTTCGGGTTGGCAATCTCTGCCGCCTCAGGCTGACGTCTGACGTTGGAGAGCTGAATTTTGCCTCCCTGCACCAGCATGTCGAAGATGGGTTTGATATCAACATATTTGAAAGTATAATTCGCCTTTGGTTTTGGAGGCTCTGTCGGCTTTTGCTCAGGTTTCTTGGTCAAGGTAGCGACCATAGCCCATTTTTCCTTTCCATCGCAGCTACTATTGCCGCCATTCTTATTGTTGTTGGTGGTGGTGGTGCTGGGACGCTTGCCCTTTTTCTCAGCAGTAGGGATATGGATCCCCAAGTGCCGAGCGTCCTTAAGCTTCTTCTCAATATTGACAACACTTATAATGAATGTTGTCCAGTCTTTAAAATAGCTCTCGCCCATCCAGAGGCTGACTGCAGGGAGAATGTTCTTTCAGCATATCTCCATTAGTGTGGCCTCGGGATTGCCAGGAGGCAACCTTAGCGTGGCCTGTCAAACTCCCTCGATGTAGTTTTGCGACAGTTCCTTCACACCCTAGGTGACGTCCATCAGAGAAGACATCGTCATATCATTTTCTGCCTCATAAAATCTGTTAAAGAACAGACGCTTGAGGTCATCGAATGATGAGATGCAATTATCTTCGAGACTGTAAAACCAATCGAAAGCTACCACTGCCAATGACCCAACGAAGAGCCTGATAAGGATAGCATCGCTGCGGGATAAGTGTCCCGTTGTAATCTCGAAGTAGCTCATGAAGCGGCGAGGGAAGGACTTCCCGTCAAATGTGTTTATATTGAAGGGCTTGTAATCTCGAAGTAGCTCTACTCTATCTGGTATGGTTGCCGCACCCCGAGATCACGTAGTGAGTCCCGATTGCTCATGGAATCTAGGCGAGCCCAAAATTCTCGGACCTCCCTCCTTGTTTTTTTAGCTTTATCTCCTGTCGAAGGTGCCGATGAGCCAGGTAGGGGAGGATCACCGCACCCCGAGATCACGGAGTGAATCCCCGTTGGTCCCGGGGTCCAGGTTTGCTTGCCCAAAGGTCCTTGCCGACTGGGAGGTCATATTTGACTTAATTTTCAGCATTATTTGGGTCAAAGCTTGCATTGATGCACTCATTGTATGCATCATGGATTCGAACATCTCGAGGCACTGCTTGTCACTGGGGTCTTCATGGTCGTCTCAGGCCATGTATACCGTCCGTACACGGAGAGAAACGAACGGGGCAGTAGATGTTGTGCTCCCTATCTCATATCCTTGTAGTGAGTAGTTTTCGAGGAGGGCGGGAGCCGTTGTGTCCTCCTCGGATTCGGAGGGGATACTACCCCCAGGGTAGAAGATTGTATCATTTTGGTGGGAGTAGCTACCCTCCGGGATCACAGAGTCCGTTCCTTGGGAATCGGTCTCTTCAGAACACCGAGTTTTCGCGTACGTCCAGGGGGACACTACCCCCAGCTTGGACCATCCCAAGGGGTTATGAGGAAGAACTACCCCCAGGGGCTGACAACTTCTTCCTTAAGCGGGTGCCTTGGAAGACGCCTTCCGCAGGTGCCGTTGTCAGCCCTCCGGGTAGTCGCCTTCGCGATGCAGTGGTAGAGAGCGCCGGACTGGAGGTATTTGACTTCTTTTTTCCCTTGGTGGCGGGAAGCTTTCCAGTTGAGTAGCATAAGGCGAAGGGCAACTCCTCCTTCTCTGATACTTGCACCTGATCTCCGGATTGTTGTCCGGTAGGTGCTTTCTGGTGCAGCCGCTAGAAGGCCGACTGCCTTTCTGTGGGTACTGTCGCTTTATTGCAGCAATAGTTGATAATTATGTTGGCGCAGTTGTGCCTTGGAGAGGGCACGTCACACGCCGTAGTTGTTTCCCTTGATTTGTGCTTGTGAGTAATCATGTCACGCAAATCATGCAAAGGATGTTTTACCTTTGCATCCTCTTTATGAGTCCGGGTATCCCGGGCACACGGATGCGCAGGTGTTGTATTTGCTCCCTGGCCTGGGGTTCGTACAATAACTTGCCCCGAGGTACCGATGGAAGACTTTTGAGATTGACCCTGTTCATTAGTCCCTGTGGGCTGGACGTATGGGTCAGTCCTGTACAACTTTCTGTTAGAGGCTCGCGTAATAGTTAGCAATGTTTGTTGGCGGTCGGTCGTATGAGCAGTTTTTTGAGCTTGACGAGCTCGCACTGCCCTGGACTTCTTCAGCTTAGCGACCGTAGACGCGTAGTATGAAGAGTCCAGATTTGGGTTTTTACCATTCTCAGTGGGTCTTATAGGATCTGTGCCGCATGAGATACGATCGAAAACAGAGGTTTTGTTGCTATCAGGGCCAATGCGGCCTGCTGTCTTCAGTTGTGAGTTGATGCAGCATGGACAGTCTTATGCGGCCTCCTCCTTGGCAGCATAGAATCTGCCTCAGCACCAGAACGTCTGATATCGTAGTGTTTTCCTCTGCCAGAGTCTGGGTGCTAACAATTTTTGTGTCAGCCCAAGATGCCGCATAGACGTTGACGTTCTGGGTGTTCGTCCGACGACCGTCATTGGCAACAGAGTGAGAGGCTTGAAGCGTATGCTTCACAGCTGGGTGGGGCGCAGCGGCCTTGGCCACCCACGTTATGCGGGTCTTCTTGCGCTTGGTTGTCCTTGGCGAAGGATTAACACTTTCTTCGGAGAGCATGTCCTTGAACCCGTGCTGGTCGAAGCAGACCACCAGCATCTTTTGCGTCGAGCCGAGCTTGGCCGCATCGGATTGTGTCATCGACTTCTTAACAATGGAGAAGGACGTCCCCAACAGAATTGTATCGTGTTTGCCATTTAAATAAAAAAGAGAACTGAAAGAACTAGATTTGATTAACAAACTAAGAAAGTACAAAGAAGAGTTAGGAGTGTAGCAACTCCTAACTCCGTATAGACAATCTAAGTACAAATTTATTTTCTAGGGGTGACAATGGAGGGTTAGGAGTGTATCAACTCTCTTTACTCCGTGAACGATCCGATGCAGCAGCTCTTCTCTCTCCCTTGAGTGTAGATTCACAGATAGCCAGCCAGCCTCCTGCAAGAGGGTAATACCCTGTTATTTATAGTTGTTCAGTGGCCGCATATATTTTGGGCCGCATGGACGTTGTGAGTTACCATGTGTCTTCTCCTAATAAAGGGAGTTACAACTGTGCACAAGACCGGGCTTCAGCTGTCACGTGGATATTTGTTAAGATTTTTTGCTTGCTGAATATATGGATGGTTCTCATCTGTTGTAGGCGCAACTTGGTCCGGTGGACATGTGGCCGCTATTTGGTTGGAGAGAATCACTCAGTTGTAACAACAAGATTTGGTCGATGTAGAATTTGGGACACGTGTGGCCAAATATGCATGGGACTGCATGGAGTCTGGAACGCATGGGACCAGAGATGCATGGACTGCATGGAGTCTGGAATGCATGGGCCAGAGCCGCATGGGATGCATGGAGTCTGGAATGCATGGGCCAGAGCATCATGAGACGTATGGGGCTAAAGACACATGGACCGCATGGAGTCTGGGACGCATGGGCCAGAGCCGCATGTGATCTTTTTTTGTGTTGTACACGTGGTTCTGCACTATCATCGGAACTTCTGTCTCTTAGTGTGTTCTCGTCCTTCGAGACGATCAAGAAAATCCTTTTTGTCAGGATTCTATGTCAGGCGCCATCTTTGTTGTCAGGACGTCATGTCTGGTCGACCTGCGGCCACTTGTCAGGACGCATGTTTGGACCGCATGGGTATCCCTTTTATGGGCTATATGGTGTCCATGTGGTTGAGTTTTATTCTGGGACGCATGGACGTTGGGTGCATGGATGCGTCTTTTTCATTCATAGATGACGATTTCTTGCCTATCGATATCGTTGCTGAGTTGAGCATTCCATATAATAAGTCTGTAAATATTCTCAAAGATGTCGGTAAAAGCTTTCTGGATTGATTTATTGCTTAAGAGATGTGATATCTGATCGCTAGAGTTTTTTAATTGAGGATGACGATGGATGAGAAGTGTAATATAACTTATCATGTACTGCATGTAATGAACCTAGGTAAAACTAGAAAGATCACTAGTAATATAGTAATGTAATATTTTATCACATGCTTACTTAGTGCTGGTTTTAGTGAATGTTGCTTTTGTTCGTTGTTTTTATACTTACCCGTGCTTTTCCCAAAGTACTGATCACCACTAGTTATTTTTGCAGGTACTGGATCGTCCGAAAAAGCTTAGCCGAGCCTCATCCTCAGGAGCCGGAGATCAAGTGTCGATTCCTTTAGATGTATCGTGATGTTTTGAGATGCTTTTGTATAGAGGGACATAATGTATGGAACGATATTATTGTATTTAGAGACACTCGTGCCTTGAAATTTGCTTCGTATACTCAGATGGATTATTGTTTGTAACATTGCTCCTCCGCTGCAACTCGATCAGTTCGATGATAACCAAGACAACTAACGTTGTTGTCTTGTGCGAGCGCAACTCCAGGCTCGTACGACATCACGTCCCGATGAGAACGATCGTCCCGCGGGAGCGCTGACATGGTGATTTCACATCCAGCGGGGGCGATCGGGACCGCGGGATATCGGGGCTTGACACTAGCACGTATCCATTCCATTATAGTTTGGGACTGGGGCGTGACAAGAATTCCTGGCAAGCCTCCGTCACCATAATGAATTCTACCTCTTTCGTAGACAAAAGCGACACACTTATGAAGACACGACTGCCATGACACTGCCCACCAAATAACATCATCACATAACCTGAATTCATTCTCCCGGTATCCACATCCACAGACCTATATCAGTCGATATATCCAACCACCTTCGACTCGTCACTTCCGAATGGAGATCTCCAACTAGAAGTGTCCTAGAGATAACGTAAGATCTAATTGACCGTACTCCAATGTATCCTTCCAGAATTGGAGAGATGCCTACTAACAACACCAATTGTGGATTGAAGAGATTCCTATTAACAACACCAATTGTTTGAGCAATATCTGGCCCCGTATACACCATATCATACATGAGATCTCGAAAGATGAAGCATACAAAACTTGTTATATATCTTCTTTTTTCTCCTTGGTCGATAGACATTGATCAATATTAAGCCTGGAGTGAGCTACAAAGGGGATTCTCACTTTCTTTTATCTGTCCATCTCGAAATGCTGAAGTACCCAGTGAATGTACTTCTCTTAGGACAACCAAATCAACTTGGACCCTCTCTCTCGAATGACCTCCGTCCAAAGAATAGTCTTCATTGTGCCCAAATCGTCGTACCCAATTGGCACTTCCACTACGCTACCCTGATGGCATTTCGTCCCACCAATAACATATCAACAACATAGAGCAGTAAAATGACAAATTATTCTCGACAAAATATTTTACAAATACATAGTGATTCGACGTCGTACATGCATAACCATACTCCCCCATAAAATGATTCGAACTTCATGTACCATTATCGCAGATCCTAATTCAGACCACGAAGACTCTTCTTCAATCGGCGTACCAAATATGACTTGTCCTTCTCACAGAAACTCTCGGGCTGCTCCATGTACAACTCTTCCTCCAAATCACCATTGAGGAATGTTGTTTTGACATCCATCTGCTCAATCTCCAAATCGAAGCTAGCTGCTAAGCCTAGCACCAACCGGATAAATGACAACTTGATGACTAATGAGAAACTCTCATTAAAATCCATGCCCTTCCGCTGACTATACACCTTGACTACCAACCTCCCCTTATATCGAGTGCATAACATCTTCTGTCTGAATCACTCTGAATACCCAACGATTCTTCAAGACCTTATTGTCCTTTGATAAGCGTACCAACTCTTACGTAGAATTGTCCTGCTAAGAACTCATATCCTTCTACATGGCCTACATCCACTCATGTATGTGTTCGTCTTCCATCGTCTCTGTAAAACTTTCAGACTCTCTCTCATCAGTCAATATCACATATTCATTTCGAGAGTACCTCGTAGATGGTCGACGCTCTCTCATACTCCTCCTCAGCGAAACCTCTCCGGTGTTGGCTATTCAACGATAGTCTCATTTTCTTATACTGGCGGTGTACTACCAAATGATTCTGGAACAACAACAACGGTATACCTCGGTATAACGAATAAATGTTCTAGAACCAAACTTGAGTTGGCTGCTTACCTATGGTATACACCGACGTATCGGTGTATCGACCCCTCTGATACTACTCTGCACGGATTCTGATGCGGGTTCGATTCGAGCCACCTTCGTCGCCTTCAACTCATCAGACTTCTCCGTCGACACATGGATGACGTTCATCGCACTCCGGAATATTCTCCATATAGGTTGGAACCCTGTTGGTGGTGAATATGGAAAAACACACAGGGGAATGGAAGAGTCTGAAGTGAAAGCTGAGAAGAAAAATTGTATGTCTTGTGTTTATTAAACAGTGCCTATTTATAGGCCAAATGAAACAACAGTAAGCAAAAAAGGAGTGGAGCTAATAGCTCCTACAATCAAGCTTATTCACATAAACCAAGTCATGGCTGAGAACGTGGCTGAAGACTAGGGACGTGATGAAGACATGGTTAACTCCATCAAATCACCCCCTTAACCCTGTTGCATTGACTTCACCTCCATGACACCGAGTCTACTTCTCAACTCAATAAACTTGATGCGTACCAGTGCCTTGGTGAGTATGTCAGCAAGCTGTCCGTCAGTGCCGATGTGATCGACATCCACTTTGCCATTCTCAATGCATTCACGAATAAAATAAAATCGAGTGTCAATATGCTTACTGCGCTCGTGATGTACTGGGTTCTTGCTCAGGGCAATAGCTGACTTGTTGTCCACCAGAAGCTTAACCTTTGATGGAGCTGTTCTCTGGACTTCACCGTGCAGCTTGCTCAGCCACACAGCTTGGCATGCCGCGGTAGACGCAACAATGTACTCCGCCTCGCAGGACGAAAGTAAAACAATCTTTTTTTTCTGTGATGTCCATGTAATGATACTGCCTCCTAGGAAGAAGACCATTCCGGATGTACTCTTGCGGTCATCAACATCTCCCGCAAGGTCGCTATCGCTGTAGCCGACCAGAGTAGGCGCTGCCGTGTCACTCTTGTAGCTGCACCCGTAACTAAGAGTGCCTCGCACATAGCGAAGTATTTGCTTCATCGCAGCCCAATGTTGTGTTCCTGGATCCTCCATGAATCGGCTTGCTATCCCCACTGCATATGCAATATCTGGTCGTGTGTTGACCAGGTATCGCAGACTGTCGATGATGCTGCGGTATGGTCGCGTCCACAGCTTTGCCGCCGTTCTGCTTCCCGAGCTTGAGCCGGCTTTCCATCGGAGTGTGGCACGGGTTGCACGTACCCATACCAGCAAAGTCCAGTATTTTTGCCGCGTAGCTAGCTTGGCAGAGCGTGATCTCACCACCGGCCTGCTTCACCTCGATCCCTAAGTAGTAGCTTAGGAGACCAAGGTCTCTCATTTGAAAGAGCTCATGCATCCGCGCTTTGAACTGATTAATGTCGTCGTTGCTAGTTCCGGTGATCACAAGATCGTCGACGTAGACGCCAACCAGCAAGTAAGAATCCGTGCCGCCCTTCCGGTACAGTGCATGCTCCATCTGACACTTCTCAAAACCGAACGACGTGAGCGACGCGTCCAGCTTCGCGTTCCAGGCGCGCGGAGCCTGTCGTAGACCGTATAAGGCCTTCCGCAGTTTGAGCACTTTGTGCCCATTGTTGGTGTCGACGAAACCTGCCGGCTGCTGCATGTACACCTCTTCCGCGAGCTCCCCATTGAGGAATGCAGACTTTACGTCCATATGGTGGACAGGCCAGCCCTTGTGCGCGGCAAGAGCGAGTAACAGGCGCACCATATCCATCCTAGCCACTGGTGCATATACCTCATCAAAGTCGATGCCCTGCTGCTGTGCGTAGCCCTTGGCTACCAAACGCGTCTTATGCTTGATGATGTTGCCCTTCGAGTCCTTCACCTTGAAAACCCACTTGATCCCGATGGCCCTGTGTCCGGCTGGAAGTACGGCGAGCTCCCAAGTGTCGTTGTTGCGGATCGAGTTCATCTCGTCCTCCATTGCATGCCTCCAAGGTGCCTCGCCGAGTGACTCCTCAACCAACGCGGGCTCCTCTGCTGCGAGCAGGCACAACCCACTGTACTCGATGTCTCATGGTGGCGCCGCGTTGTAAACTTCGTCGACGGATTTGTATCGAAGTGGCACCCCCTCGGTATCGTGCGACGCGCTTGTCGACGGTGTGACCCACCCGGAGCCTTTCGGTGATGCTGGGCCGGAGTGACTGGAGAGGCGGGCTCGATAACCTCCGGGTTTGTCGTGACCGGCTCTGGAGCGGCGACAGGTTTGGCGGCTGAAGTGACGACAGGTTCGGCAGTGTAAGTCACCGTGAAATCATGCCGCTCACCCCCGTCAGCTGCATCCGTCCAGTTCCAGCGCCGGCCTTCCTCAAAGATGACATCTCGAGAAATGTGTAACCTGCGTGTGACTGGATTGTACACATGATACGCCTTTGATCCCTCCTCGTAGCCCACAAACACCATTGGTGTAGCTCTGTCAGAGAGCTTAGTCACGCCAGGGCCGATGTTCTTCACGTGCGCAACACAACCGAATATGCGCAGGTAATGCACGTTCGGCTTGCGCTTCTTCCATGCCTGGTACGAAGTCATGCCCTGAAGGCTGCGCGTCGGTGACCGGTTGAGAATGTGCACCACCGTCTTGACAGCCTCGCCCCAGAATGCGACCGGCACATACATGCTTTTCAGCAGACTGCGGGCCATCTCCACAACTGTTTGGTTACGCCTCTCCACCACGCAGTTTTGTTGCAGTGAATATGGCGCGGTGGCGAAGTGTTTGACACCGTGCTCTTCGCAGAAACTGGCAAACTCAATTGAATTAAATTCACCGCCTCGATCGGTGCGGAACGCCTTGAGTTTCAGGCCGCTCGCGTTCTCGGCCAGCGGCTTGATCTTTTTGAAGAAACGGAACGCCTCGTCCTTCGATCTGATCATTTCCACCCACATATATCTACTGTAATCATCAACAATTAGCAAAAAATATTTACTACCACCGTGAGCCGCTGGAGTTATTGGGCCGCACAAGTCGCCGTAGATGAGCTCCAGCCCTTTCTCTGCACGGTACGCCGACGCAAGCGAGAACGGGGTCCTATGTTGCTTGGCGAGCGAGCAGCCCTCACAGAACTGCTCCACAAGATCGATGTAGGGCATGCCTTCCACCATCCCCTTCGCCGTGAGATCGTGCAAAGCGCGGAAGTGCAGGTGCCCATAGCGCCCGTGCCATCGCCACTCTACATCGTCAGCTTTAGCGAGCAGAGACACAGGTGCAACCAAGTTCAGAGCAACGGTATACAGCCGGTTGCTCGACCGCTATACCCATGCCAGGAGTGTCCGTGACCTGTCGAACAGGCACAGCTCGTCGCCTTCAATGGATGTCTTGCACCCCGCCTCATCAAGTTGTCCCAAGCTTACGATGTTCGTGCGCATTTTAGGTATATAATATACCTCTGTGAGCGCGCGATGTTCGTCGTTCCGGCATGTGAACAGTACCGTGTCGCGCCCATGGATCTCCACAATGGACCCATCTCTGAACTTCACCGACCCCTTCACAGTCTCGTCGATGGAGGTGAGCAGCGCCTTGGAGCCCGTCATATGGTTGCTGGCCCCTTGTCGAGGTACCAGTTGTTGTCATCCATGGCTACCAGAGACACCCGCTCCTCATTTAGGAACACGCGCTGCACCCCAGTGCTCGGTGCGGCGTGCACTCTGGGTCCGTCGAGATCGTTGTCCGTCGCGGCTAGCAACAGTGCCGGCTGCTCCTCCTCGGCTTGTGCGATGTGCGCCTCCGCCACCTTCTCGCGGTCGCGTTTTGCCTTGCGACATTCCTTCGCCCAGTGACCAGAGATGCCATAGTAGCGGCATTCCCCCTTCCTTCTCACGCCAGAGTCACCCCCGCCACCGCTAGACGAGGGCTTGCCCGTGTTCTTCGCCTTCGGCTTGGAGTCCGCCTTTGGCTTCTTCCCACCGCCCCCTGACGGTCCACCGTTGCTCTCCCGTTGCTTCTGCCGTGCTGTCCACTCCTCTTCGGTGAGAAGCAGGCGACCGCCGACAGAGCCGGAATCCTCCAGATCGTTCCGCTCCTCCACAACGAGCAGTCGGCCGCAGAGTTCTTCGAGCGACATGGTTTTTGTGTCAACCAATGACTCGATGGCGAGTGCCATTTGCTTGTACCGTCGAGGCACACACCTAAGAAGCTTGAGCACAGCCTTGTGCTCGGTGATCGGATCACCTAACACCTCCAGGTCGTTGACGATGGCGCCTAACCGCATGGCAAACGATTCGATCCCCTCGCCGTCTTTGAACGCCAGGTTGTTGAACTCGGTCCGGCGCGTCTGCGCCTTCGCCTCCTGGACGCGCTCTACACCGATGCGCATCGTCTTGAGCGTGTCCCATGCCATCTTCGCCGTCTCCTTCACAGCCAAGGTGCGCACCAGCTCCGGCGGCACTCCGCGAAGGATTGCGGCGAGTGCGCCCCGATCGTCACGAGACTCGCCGACGCCAGTGTTCACCACATCCCACAGGCCTTGCGCCTGCAGCTGCACCTTCATGACCAGCGCCCAGTCCGAGTAGTTTGTCCGTGTGAGCAGTGGAGGCTTCATCCAACTGTCATTCTCACGGACAACCCTCTCGACCACGTGCATCTCTGTCTCGACGCCTGTGTGCCTTGCCATGGGCAGCGATATGGAAGGAGATGTGCCGGCGTCACTACCTCCAGGAGAGCGCGGAGTGTTGGTGGGCATGAACAGATCAAATGCTCGACCAACTCTGGCTCTGATTCCAAGTGTTGGTGGTGAATATGGAAAAACACACAGGGGAATGGAAGAGTCTGAAGTGAAAGCTGAGAAGAAAAATTGTATGTCTTCTGTTTATTAAACAGTGCCTATTTATAGGCCAAATGAAACAACAGTAAGCAAAAAAGGAGTGGAGCTAATAGCTCCTACAATCAAGCTTATTCACATAAAGCAAGTCATGGCTGAGAACGTGGCTGAAGACTAGGGACGTGATGAAGACAGGGTTAACTCCATCAAACCCCACCCACTACCAATAGAGGATTTGAACCTCCGGTTCGATTTTTGGGGTTCTTATATCTCGAAGACAACAACTTGGATCAATGCTTGTTTACTTATTTAATAGTTATAGTAGCAGAAAATAATATATATACAAATAGTGTGCAATTTCTGAAATATAAGATATCATCTTATCACATTTGATGAGATAATTCTACAGATAGTTCAAGTTAAATCTCACTCAAAACTAGTCTTGGATTTTGTGTGTGTATATATAGGCCGGTTCCTTTGCTTTGCTAGACTGCACTGATCAATGATATTGAATAGAGTCTGAAGACCGAGATGCTCAAGAAATTAGATAAACTTCAACTAACTCAAACATCCATTTGTAGGTGCACAGATTAGTGGTTACATAAAAAAGGGAGAAGAAAAGCACACTTTACAGCTACTTAAAACTAGTAACCATAAGTTCATATCGACAATTAATTTTAAGTCCATGCATACAAGTAAGCTTGCTTCTAGCTGTTGTCCTCCAGTAGCTTCCTAAGATTGATTGGTGCAGCAAAATCCAGCGAACCATTATAAATGGCTAAGCCTGCAAATTTGGATGTAGAATGTGTTGGGTGTAACATGTCCCAGTACTGATACTTGAGACGATCCGAGCAGTAAAGTAGCATTCGGCATGCATGCTGATTCTCCATTGAACTTCCCTGCTCCACAACATGTAGTCTTGACCTCATTATATCCTGAATAAAGAAAGACATTTTAAAATCGATAGCTGCATAGAGAAAGATAGCAATCAATGTTGTTAACAGTAAAGGTGAAGGGATTCGATCTATCAAATATATATTCCTCATTCAATACATTCAAGAACCTTGGTGTTCTCTTTCAATCATTTACAAAGCATTCTTAGATAATTCAACCCAAATTCAATTATATATAATATTGCTCCTCTTCCTAATCGGGAGTTTATTTTCTATATAAGTCCCCAAAATCAAACACATCATCTTCTCATCCATCATAAGTCAAGCCTCTGATGAGGATTATGCACTCATCGTTCTCCAAATTAGTATTAAAACAAATGGTCCAAAATTAGACTTCTATGAAAGAATACAAATAGGAAATAGGAATGACATATATATATATATACATCTGCATGATATAAGTTCAAAGAGAGATTTTCTGTTAAAGAAGGTTCAAAAGAATATGGTGCTTACCAAGTGCAGAAGGGTTCTTGATTATATTCGAAACCACATAGGAACTCCCAATTGAGTATTTTATCCCTTGGCAGTTTCGAGCTAAGGTCATGTAGGAGAACATTTTCTGCAGAGTTGAACCCCAATGCCAACTCATTGAAGATCTCCAAGCAACTGTCCATAGGGTTCAAACTTCTCGGATATGGGCAGCATCCAAGAGTGGTACATCAATAATGCTAAACTTCATTGCTCCAGATTGTATAATTCCTGCCAAATCATCTTACAAGTTTCTTTCCACAAGTGTGTGTATAGATATCTTGAGCGAGAGAGACACTAGGGAAGAGATTACCTTCAAGTATATGCTGATACTAAAGTATCAGTAAAAATTGTTTCATCTGACTTTCAATGGGAGAGTTATTTGTGAGAAGAAGGCAAATATGTAGTCATTGCCGCCAGAGCTAATGAGAAAAATGGATTTGGATATCAAAAGAACAGCCTTAGAAGGAAAACACTTGCATGTATATATTTGATTGGATTGTCGCAAAATACTGTAACTGCTTTCTCAAGGTAATAGTGGTTCCCTGGTGATTTCGAACAAATTTTTCAGCAACTTAGAAGTTTATAGAGCAGAAACTAACATCGGAATATGAGAATCCCTGTGAGAACAGTTTGACATTAATTACCGTTGAATCCAAGATTCCTGATCCTCCGGAAGCAAAATTTGCACCTTTTGTTCCTCTCATCGTTTTGGGACAAAGAAACCTCCAGATTGATTATAAAGCACAAATACGAGTCCAATGATGAGGTCTGTGTTACGTAGAGGGAGAAATCCAGATAGGAGTGGGGTAACATGGAAAATGTTGGGAATCAAGCAGAAGTATATAAATAAAACCGAATGTAAAATCTGAACTTATTTAGTGTTGTTTTTATGATTGTTTGTAATAATTTAGTTATGCGAGCTTTTTACTACTATTCTTATATTCTTATTCCTATAGAAAGAAAAGGTGGAGGACTACCAAAGCTCATATGAATGGCTGCACATAAAATTCAGAGAAATCCAATTTACCAACATGTTAATGTAAAAAGAAAGCAATAGTGTTCAGGTCTACAAGAATACTGTCAAGTTTGTACTTTTCATGTGTTAAGTTGGTTTGATATGCATTGTTTGCCCTTGTCTGTTGGAGCAAGCTTTTTGGGCTAGAGAATGGATTTTAAGATGTCCTAGGCTTTATTTAGTTCTACGAACAGCCACTGTACTTCTGTCACCGGACAGTCATTATACTCTTTATTTGTTTTTTTATTTTATTTATTTTCCTTTTTGCTACTTCACCCTACTTGTCATCTACCTGGGCAATCGGGCTCCATTGCCATCCCTATGTGTCATCTAGGCTTCTAGCAACTGGATTCCAACAGCTCTCCCTGAGATGATATTGTGGTCATCCTAGAGATGACTATTGGGTTGTCCTTTTGCTGAATGTACTCCAAATGGTTGACAATCTCTCTCTTGAGTGTTTAAGGACTTGTACACACTTCGTGTCATCTTTTGAGCAGTTATTAGCCACATTAATTGAGAAAACAAAATAGAAGACTCGAGCAGATTTAGCATCCTTAAGACCAAACCTATTTAACTAACCTTGAGTGCATTCTGTAGCATCGCAATCCCAAACATCCATCCTAACTAACATGTTTCTAGTTTATTTCAAGAGATCTAAGATCTGAGAAGGATTGTTTTATCTTTAGATGTTCTTCGCATACCCTTCGTAAATCCTTTCAGATTTCAAGGGAGACTGAGGCAATCTATCCGAATTGTGAAAGGGAGCAGTGTTCATTTTTACCTTGGTTCATATTGATAGGTGTAGAGCTAGAAGGTACAAAATGTGTCTTCGATAATGGAACTTGTTGGGTGTGTTGCTTATTGGAGGAATTTTTTTAGTCCCACATCGGATAGGAGATAGCACTCTCCTTTATTTAAAGTGGTTAAGTTACTTTGTTGGGTAAATAAATTTTGTGGGGGATGGGCTCAAGCACATGCAATCCACGAGTGGGAGTGTAATTTAGTGTGTGTTTTGATGCGCACTTAGCACGTTTGCACATCGTAAACCGCGCCAAAGGTAAAACAATAATTCTCTTTTTTATTTTTTATTTATTTGTTTGAATTGCATTTGATGGTCTTCCGCTGCCACGAATCTCATGTAATACTGTTACGGAATTAGTGGTGCGATAATGGGTTACAAAACATATTTTTTTGTTTTTCATCTTCTCGCTCAGAAATGTTGTTGATATGGTATGTTGGGTGTCATATTTAAGTATAGTATAAGCACATGGGAATATCCTGAGGACATATTTGGGATGCCAGAATATGTCACAGGATATTCCATTATGAGATTATTGTCATAATGATTGAGATCATTGTATTAATGACTGTAAGGCTATATAATGCCAATGAGACAATCAATAAAATAATCAACTAATAACAACATGGTATCAGAGCCAAGTTTCCACAAACCCTAGCCGTCACCAAGCTTCCACAAACCCACAGGAGGATTTCCTAGATCTCCTCCACCGAACTCTTCCACGCCCCCCCTTCTTCTCTTCTCCGCCCTTCGCAGGCCGCCCTTCGCTGTTGCTGCCCCGTCCCGCT
Source organism: Iris macrosiphon (assembly GCA_036927795.1). Classification (NCBI taxonomy): domain Eukaryota; kingdom Viridiplantae; phylum Streptophyta; class Magnoliopsida; order Asparagales; family Iridaceae; genus Iris; species Iris macrosiphon. The sequence goes on along the minus strand of JAYESA010000002.1, from coordinate 190,599,102 downwards.
ACTGCTGCGGCTATTGCTGCTGCTGCGGCTGCTGCGACTGCTGCTGCTGCTGCGACGGTGGCTGTGACATGCGTGCTGCCGCCTCCTCCGCACCAGCACGAGACAACGCCTAATAGGGATACCTAGATCTGAAAAAAGGGGGGACATGTTCGGATCTAGGAGCGGACGACGAGGACGAGCGTGAGTCGTGGAGCGGACGTGACGTAATTGGATAGACGACGCATCGATGGAGGAGATCATCAAGAAGCTAGATTCTGCAGAGGTGGCGACGTTGATGAAGTTGTTAACGATGTCGGCTGGTGAGAACACGACACGAACGTCGCCGGAGTTGAAGCTTTCCTCCATCGATCTGAAATTAGATGGACCAGCCACCTATCTGAGTTGGTCACTGCGGGTGAGAAGAACCCTCATAGGAAAAAACATGGAGGGGTTCCTAACGGACGAGGCGACAGAGCCGGACGAGGGCTCGACAGGACGCGATGAGTGAAAGTCCACTCATATGGTGATCTACATTTGGCTTCTCAACTCCTTAGTCCAGTCTATTGCCGCCACAGTAGAGGGTATTGAGATGGTGAAAGATGTGTGAGAGAAGTTGAGAAGGACCTATGATGGTGTGGAGAACAACTTACGGGTCTTCCAGATAAAGGGGGAGATTAATGACACCGTACAGGAGAGAAGACGGTGCAGGAGTATGCCACGGAGTTGGAGCATCTGTGGTTGGATTATGATCACTCCTCAGATCGGACGAGCTGCGGGGACCCTAAGTGTAAGGAGAGACAGGTGTGTCTGCAGGAGAGGACGATGAAGTTCCTCAAAGGGCTGACTGCAGCTTTCGCACAGAGGACGGCCCTACTTCTAGCCCAACCAAAGATCCCTAGCCTTGAGGAGGCTATCTTAGCCATGATCCAGGAGGAGACACACATCAGGCTGCAAGCCGGGACAGGTGGTCCCCCCGAAGCAAAGTCAGCACTAGCGATCACCAGCTCAGGAAACACAGGATCTAAGGGAGAGCCCTAGCAGCATAACCGACAGTGCTACAACTGTGGGGAGATGGGTCATCATCGGTATGCTTGTACCAAACCACCTAGGGAGGGAGATTCAGGTAGTGGACGAGGACCGTTCGGCGGACGAGGATATAATGGAGGAAGTGGTCGTGGTCGAGGGGGTAGACGAGGCGGCCGAGGAGGTTATCGGGCGAACCTCCTGAGATCAGAAGGGAACGGAGAAGCTGATGGCACCTTTACTGTGGAGGACCAGGCACTAGGAGACATGAGGAGTAGAACAGAGTAGGCGTCCACCTCATTCTTTGTTAGGGGCAACGCTGCCATGTATGCCCACCCATCAGAAGGTATTGACGAATCACTTGCCCTTGCGTCTATCTCTTCCCTTAAATCATCAGACTGGATTATCGACTCGGGAACATCTCGACATGTGACGGGGAATGCTAGTGAGTTTTCTTTCTACACTCACCTAGCATCAGCAGACAGCATTCAGACAGCTGATGGCACTTTCCAGCCAGTGGTCGGTAAGGGTACTGTTAATTGTACAGGTTCAGTAAGATTATCCAATGTTTTACATGCTCCATCCTTTCCAGTCAGTCTCTTGTCCATTAGTTCTATAATCCTCCAACTTAAATGCATTGTTTCTTTTGATATTCCTAAGGTGACCTTCCAGGAGAAAGGGACAGGACGAAGACTTGGGACTGGCACTTGGCATGAGGGACTGTGGTACCTAGATCGAGAAGGACTGGACTCAGCATTGGTATCTATGGCAGAGAAGACTGGCATGGAAGGACTGCAGCAGAGGACTGAGGATACCTTGATACTCCGTCATCGGAGGATGGGACATTCTTTCTTTGATACTCTAAGTAAGTTGTATCCAGAGATTTATGCAAAAATAAATAAAGAGAAATTAGTATGTGATGCGTGCGAGTTAGGAAAACTTACTAGGAGTTCATATGTTGGCACGGGTCATAGGAGCACTTTTGATTTTGAGGTAGTACATTCTGATGTCTGGGGTCCATGTGCTACTAACACTATGAATGGTTATAAGTACTTTGTTTCTTTCATTGAGTGTGCCTCTCGTGTTACCTGGTTATATTTGATAATAAATAAGAATGATGTACCTGCTTGTTTTCGGGATTTCCATAAGCATGTCCAGACTCAGTACAAAGCAGTTGTGAAGGTACTGAGGTCTGACAATAGAACGGAGTATACCAACAGGACGCTTGCAGAATACCTGTCAGCACACGGAATACAGCATCAGACCACCTGTGCATACACACCAGCACAAAATGGAGTTGCAGAAAGGAAAAACAGACACCTTCTGGAGGTCGCAAGAAGTATGATGATCGACATGAATGTCCCACAGAGTCTGTGGGGGCATACAGTATTGACAACAGCTCAACTCATCAACAGGATGCCCTCGAAGGTCCTCGGATGGAAGTCCCCATGTGAGGTATTGCAAGGCAATAATAGTGGGATACTCCCACTGAAGGTGTTTGGGTGTGTGTGTTTTGTGAAGGACAACAGGCCATCAGTTGGGAAACTTGACCCTAGAGCGGTCAAATGCATCTTCGTAGGCTACTCGGCGACCCAGAAGGGGTATGTGTGCTGGAGTCCAGTAGAGAAGAAAAAGTTTGTCAGTATGGATGTCCACTTTCGGGAGCATGAGCCATACTACTGCCAGGACGGAACTTCACACAACACGCCTAATACTGCCAGTATTAGCCGAGAGGGGGAGATGGAGAACTTGGTAGTAACCGATTTAGAAGTTTGGCATGGAGGCACGGAGAAGGGACAAGAAGGTGAAGGTGTTAGGCCTACGACTCAGGGAGAGTTACTTACCTACAGCAGGAGAGAGAAGCAAACTGCAGGACCAGTACCGACAGTGCCAGTGCCAAGTCCCTTGCCTGCGTTCGTCCCAACTCCTGAGGCACCGACACCAACCCCCCTTCAGGTGATACCCCCTCCTTCACAAGATATCATTCCTCCTACTTCACCACTATCTGTACGGAGAACCACTCGCAGCAATGCAGGAAATCCTCCAAACAGATATGGTTGGGATATTGCTCAGTTTGTTTCTTATGACCATATCCCTTCTTCTCATGGAGCATTTATAGCATCTTTGGATAGTATTACTGTACCTAACAATTGGCAGGTTGCCAAGAACGATCCAAAGTGGAAAGCGGCACTACACGAGGAATTGGGAGCTCTGGAGAAAAACCACACTTGGGAGCTTGTGAGACTGCCAGAGGGGAAGAGAGCAGTTGGATGCAAGTGGGTCTTTACCGTAAAACAGAACCCAGATGGACAGGTTGAGCGCTACAAAGCTCGACTAGTAGCCAAAGGATACAGTCAGACGTACGGCATCGACTATGACGAGACCTTTGCACCAGTTGCAAAGATGAGCACTGTCAGGACTCTGATTTCTCTGGCAGCGAATGGTGGATGGAAGCTACACCAACTGGATGTGAAGAATGCGTTTCTTCACGTAGATCTAGTGTAGGAGGTGTACATGGAGATACCACCAGGATTTGGCACCAATCAGACAGTAGGCAAGGTCTGCAGGTTGAAGAAGTCCCTCTATGGACTGAAGCAGTCTCCTCGAGCGTGGTTTGACAGATTCAGAAGGACAATGATAGGGATGGGATATCAGCAGATCAATGCTGATCATACTGTATTCTTCCATCGGAGTGGAGGACACATCACCATGCTTGCGGTGTATGTGTACGATATTATTATCACAGGAGATGATGAGCAGGAGATCGCCCAACTCAAAGGAAAGCTTGGCAAGGAATTCAAGGTGAAGGATCTCGGCCTTCTTCGGTACTTCCTTGGGATTGAGATTGCTCGAGAAACAAAGGTGTCACGCCCCAGTCCCAAAATGTCAGGAACTAGGCCACGTGTCACTGGCCAGCTGACACGTCACTAAGGGTTTAATCCATTTCGAATGGACCCAAAGGAACGTGCTACGCTGTCCTAAAATTCTACAAGTATAAAACAGGTAAATCTATCTCATCCACAATAAAATGTCAGGGAAATAAGTGCTGAATATATATAAACTGAGTCTGATAAAGTACACAACGGGTGGGTACAAGCCCACTACAAAAACTAATAATAGCACAGAAAAATCAGATAGACTAAGTAGGGTCTATCTGAGCAAAACATCTCCATCTCCAGGTGGCAAGTCTCTAGGGTCAAGCATACTCTGAGGGTGTCTCCTCTAGCTCCTCCTCGGTAGCACATCTAGCCTCCTGATCAGGGCCGTACACAGTGGGGTAGAAAGCCTCGTCAAGATCTGGCAGGGAACCAAGTCCTCAGTGGGACATAACAAGATACAGAAAATGACATGCCATGTATGTAAATACTGAATAAAGAAAATAAATACAGGGTGCTAACCATCTAAGTGATATGCAAGTAAAGACCTTGTAGTACGCATGGGAATGTGTCGGCTAGACATATGCTGACTTAATTCACCAGTCGTGGTGACTAGCTAGTATACGTGTCATATGCCCCCTGACGCAAGGGCACTCTGCAATCGACCATCATGGTACGAAGGTATAAAAACACACAAGGAGGGGGTGTCCCATACGTCTACTAGTTATCTTTCCCACCCAATGTAACTAAATGTCAAGTCGTAATTTCCTGATTTTATACTAAGCCGTGATGCGGTCACACGTACTGGTAGCAAATCAAATACGTAGCTCGCATCCCAATATGTATTGCAACCTTGTTGCGTGTTCCCGTGATAGGGTCTAGGAGAATATCAGGATACTCTCACAGTGTTGGTGAGTCTGTAACCCTAAGCTATTTATACTAACTGTCAACGTATCAGTTGACTGTACCAGAGACAGTCTCAGGTACACATAGTATATAAAATTCAGTAACAAGAGTATATAGCAATATTGAGAATTTAAACAGTAAACTTGGTAAGGTATACTTGGCTACTCCCTGATAGTACTGAAAACCTGATCTCACAGTCAGGGTAGAGGGTGCTTGTGACAGGGGGTCACTGGTTGTGCTGGAGATATTCTCTGTTAAAATAGACAGGATTTTGTGAATGTCATGGTTGTAATATAAAGTATATATATATATATATAATATATATAGCAGTATATATAGCATATGAAGAACAGAAAAATGCAGGTATATATATATATTAATTATAATAGTAGCAGGGTATATCCACTGCTCTATATATATAGTAATATGATATTATCAGGGTGTATCCACTGATATATATAATATAATAATCAGGATATATCCACATATATATATATATAATAATATAATAATCAGGGTATATCCTCTGATATATAATATAAATAAATTGAAATGACAGGACAGAAAGTAAATACATATATATCTATGTACTGTATTATACAATACTATATATAGTATACATATATAATAAATTGAAGACTGTGCAAGAATTGAAGATATACATATATAATATATATAAGCTGTATTATCCAGCTGAATATTAATATATATATATACATATAGATAATATATATATATATATATATATAGATATATATATATATACATATATAATAAATGCAGGAAATATATTAAATGCAGAAAATAAATAAAAGAAAATGCATAGTATATATACATACATATATACTTATAATTATAATAGTAACTATATAATACATATATATAAATATGTTATATATATTAATAAATATATATATAATATTCATAGATATATATATAAATATATACATATGTATAATAATAATATTAACAGTATATAATATATATATATAATATAATACACATATATATATAAATATACATATAAATACATATTTATATACATATATATATACATATATATATATATACATATATATACATATACATATACATATAGGAATATATATATAAATACATATATATTAGGTTTAAATAATATACCCTCTGACAGGTGGGGTCCACACGTCGTCGACGGCGGGAGGACGGCGGCCGGAGGAGCAGCAACAGCAGCAGTAGCTGCTAGTAGCAGCAGCAGCAGCAGCTGAGTGCGGGGGCTGCCGGCGGCGGAGGAGTGGCGGAGGTGGCCGGGCAGGGTGCGGGATCGACGGAGGAAGGAGGGGCGGTCAGGTTGGTGGTGGTGGCGGAGGTCCACGACGGCGGTGGTGGCGGCTAGAGGCCGTCGGAGGTGGAGAGGTCGGTTAAGGTTAGGGAAGTGGGGAGGAGCTGCGGGGGCTCTGGCCGGCGGAGGCGGCGTCGTGGGGCGGTGAGGGGTGGTGGTCCGGTGAAGGGGAAGGTGGCGAGTCGAGTGGTGGGGTTGGTGGCGGAGCACGGTGGCAGAGGGTGGCGCAGGGGGTGGTTCGGTTGGTGGTGGCTGCTGTGGGCAGTGAGGGTGTGGGGAGGTTGCGGGGGCTGTTCACGGCGGAGCAGGGTGGTGCAGGCGGTGGGGCTTGGCCGGAGGGGAGAGGGGGTCAGGACGAAGGGCTGGCCGGAGTTGGGCGGCCGACGGTGGTCGGAGGGGAGAGCTGTGGAGTTTGAAAGGGGAGAGGGTTAGGGTTTATATAGGGTTTGGGTGAATGGCATTTTCGTAAATATTGGGAAATTCAGGGTTATTTTGGTAATTCAAGTTTTTGGGATATTTCTCCTGGATTTTTCTGGGTGTTTTGGGTGGGTCCCATACACCTATTCACTAACCAATAGGATTATGCCACCTTGCATGCATTTTTGCATAAAAACCCCTAACTTTTCATAAATTGCATAAAAGCCTAAAATTTGTATTTTGCGTAATTTTGCAGTTTACCTGATTTTAAATACTGATTTCCCGAAATACTAAATTGTACAAAAATGGGGAAAATAGCTGGAAAAATGTTTTGGATAGTGTGGGGTGAGTCTGGGCAGAGGCAGGGTCTGATTTCTTAGGTGATACGGGTCACCGTATTTATTATTTAATAAATACTGCGCACGGTGTTCACTAATTATTTAGAGGCAGTTATGGTCATAATTTCTCTACGGTGTCAATACGATAATTGTAATACAATTAGAGTAGAATATTATCGTATTTTTGTTTGGACAAAATAGGTGCCTACAGGTCCTCAAATCTCTAGGGGTACAGAGATGGGTAAAGAGCAGAATTTTTAATAGGAAATAAATGCGTACGTCTGTAACGATATTTGTGCGACTAAAATGATGTACCAAACAAGGTTTCTGGGAGTTCCACAAAATACAGGAAAATTAGTCTAACAAGTTTAGGACAGGTATGTGGAATTTGTTTAGGATTCAACAGTTAGTGGGATGCCCTAATTAATTGTGTAATAAACAGGTGCACAATCAATAGAATATATAATGAATAATTTTTTTTAAAAAGTTGCAATAATTCTAATTAGTCAAAACTAATCCTAAATTACTGAAATCTGTTCGAGGGAGTTTACAATCTACCCTCCTTAGAATATTTCGTCCTCGAAATAAAAACAAACATATAATGAGAAAGAAAGATTGATTTAAGACATAAAATGATTGAGTTTGAAATATTGGACATACCCTGGTTTGGAAATAGGTAGGGATAGCGCTGTCGAATATCCTCTTCTCGTTCCCAGGTGGATTCACCTGGTGCATGATGTCTCCATGCAACATGAACGAGAGGAATAGTCTGGCCTCGCAACACCTTCTCGCTACGGTCTAAGATCTCTACAGGTTCCTCCTGGTATGATAGGCTTGGGCCGACGGTGATCTCTGAATGGTCCAGTACATGACTTGGGTCTAGAATGTATCTCCTCAGCTGAGATACGTGGAAGACGTCATGCACTCCTTCTAAGGTCTGAGGTAGAGCTAGTCTGTAAGCAACTTCTCCGACGCGTTCCAACACATCGAAGGGTCCAATGTACCTTGGACTCAGTTTTCCTCTTCCTCCAAATCTGATAGTACCTCGGGTGGGTAAAATCTTCAAGAACACATGCTCTCCCACTTGGAACTCTAGAGGTCGTCGGTGAATGTTGGCCCAATGCTTCTGTCTGTCTTGTGCAGCTCGTAGGTGTCCCTGGATCTTCTTTACTTTCTCCACCGTACGAATAATCAATTCTGGTCCCAAGATCTGTCTCTCGCCAACATCGCTCCAGCATACTGGGGAATGACATTTCCTTCCATACAAAGCTTCAAAGGAAGCCATTTGGATGCTCGCTTGATAGCTGTTGTTGTAGAAAAATTCCACCAGGTGTAGATGATCTTCCCAGGATCCGCTGAAATCAAGCATGCAGGCTCTCAGCATATCTTCAAGTGTCTGGATGGTGCGTTCTGATTGGCCATCTGTTTGCGGGTGATACGAGGTGCTGAACTTGAGGCGGGTACCAAGACTTTCTTGCATACTTCGCCAGAAGTAAGATGTAAACCTCGTATCTCTGTCAGATACTATGCTGACTGGTACTCCATGCAGACGCACTATCTCCTTCATGTACATGTCCGCCAAGATTTCTGTAGATTGTCCGACTCTAAAAGGTAAGAAATGTGCAGCCTTTGTGAGTCTATCTACGATTATCCATACAGCATTACGACCACTGGGTCTTCTTGGGAAGCCCGTAACAAAGTCCATCGTAATGTGCTCCCATTTCCACTCGGATATTGGAAGGGATTGAAGTAGACCGGCAGATCTCTGATGTTCAGCCTTGACTTGCTGACACACCAGGCATTTAGCCACAAAGCGTGCTATCTCCCGCTTCATTCCATGCCACCAGTAGTATTGTCGCAGATCTCTGTACATCTTTGTGCCTCCTGGATGTATAGAGTATGTTGAGCTATGAGCTTCTGACATCAGCTCTTCACGAAGTTCTCCATTTGGAACATAAAGACGATCACCACATTTTAGAGTCCCATCTTCGTGTATGCGACATCCTGTCTGGATTCCAGCCTCTGTTCTTTGGCGAAGCCTCTGAAATCTTGCATCTGTTGGTAGAGCAGCTTTGATTCTTTCGACCAAGGTTGATTGTAGCTGGTAGTTTGATAATTGGCCGTCAATTCCTGGCATAATGATCTTTATTCCCAACTTTACTAGATCTTTCCGCAGGCCTGGTTGGGTGATCATAAAGAATGCCGAGGGTCTTCTGCTTAGTGCATCAGCTACTACATTTGCCTTCCCTGGATGGTACTGCAAATCGATCTCGAAATCCGTCATCACTTCGAGCCATCGTCTTTGTCTCAGATTTAGGTCCTTCTGGGTGTAGACGTATTTCAGGCTCTTGTGATCGGTGAATATCTCCACTCGTTCGCCGTATAGATAATGTCTCCATAGTTTCAGGGCGAAGATGACTGCGGCAAGCTCCAGATCGTGAGTGGGGTAATTCTTCTCATGAGTCCTCAGTTGTCTTGAGGCATAAGCTACAACCTTCCCATGTTGCATTAAGACACAACCCAATCCTTTTCCGGATGCATCGCTATAGATTACGAAACCTCCGGATCCAGATGGTATAGTCAAGATGGGGGCAGTAGTTAGACGCTTCTTCAACTCATTAAAAGCTGTCTGGCATTCCTCAGACCAGATGAACTCTTGATCCTTGCGGGTAAGACGGGTAATTGGTTCCGCGATTCGTGCAAAGTTTCCTACGAACCTCCGGTAATATCCGGCAAGTCCTAGAAAGCTTCTCACCTCTGAGACGTTGGTCGGGGTTGGCCACGTCTCGATAGATGAGATCTTTGCTGGGTCCACCGAGATGCCTTCTCCTGTGATAACGTGTCCAAGAAAAGCTAAACGATCAAGGAAGAACTCGCACTTGCTCATCTTAGCATAAAGGCTCTCTCGTCTCAGCGTCTATAGCACCAGTCTTAAGTGCTCTTCATGCTCCTCGTGACTCTTTGAATACACCAGAATGTCGTCGATGAAGACTACCACAAACTGGTCCAGATATTGGTGGAAGACTCTGTTCATCAGATTCATGAATACGGCAGGTGCATTAGTTAGTCCAAAAGGCATCACCAGGAACTCGTAATGACCATAACGAGTCCTGAATGCTGTCTTTGGAATATCTTCTCTCCGTACTTTGACCTGATGATAGCCTGATCTCAAGTCTATTTTTGAGAATACCACAGCTCCCGTCAGTTGGTTGAATAGATCGTCAATTCGCGGCAAGGGGTATTTGTTTTTGATTTTCAGAGTGTTGAGGGCTCTGTAATCAATACACATGCGATATGTTCCGTCCTTCTTTGGTACAAACAGCACTGGTGCTCCCCAGGGTGATGCACTAGGACGAACAAATCCCTTGATCTGTAATTCCTCCAGTTGCAGCTTCAGCTCGTCAAGTTCCTTCTTCGCCAGTCGGTACACATTTGAGGATACCGGTGCAGCTCCGGGTATCAACTCAATAGTGAATTCTACTTCTCTGTCAGGCTGTAGGCCTGGCAATTCTTCCGGGAATACGTCTTCGAATTCTGCAATGATTGCTGGGGGTTCTTTCTCCATCGCCATGTAAGCTCTAGGAGTCTGGCCTACTCCTTGCTCGATGGTACCTCGTACGTATTCGAACTCCGGGTGTCCTGGTGGTCTAAAAATGATACTACCTTTTCGGCAGTCTAGGATAGCATTGTTCTGGATTAACCAGTCCATGCCTAAGACTACGTCGAAATTTGGCATAGGGAGTACCAAAAATCGCACTCTTAGCTCTCTACTACAAACAACTATTGAACATGTTTCAATAATGTTGGTAACTGGAACAATACCTCCTCCAGTAAGAATTTTCCAGCACTTAGGTAGTGGGGAAGTGGCTAGTTTGTGCATGGCTACGAAATTACTAGATATGAATGACATGGTTGCGCCAGAATCAAATAATGCAGTTGCAGGTAATGATGCAATTAAAATGGTACCTGCGATGGTTTCACCTTCGGGTTCTCCAGCAACTGCAGCTAAAGCAAAGGCCTGTCCGTGCCTTTGTCCTCCAGATTGTTGTCTAGCCTTGTTGAATTGGGCCTCCTGAGTGGCCAGGGGTGCTCCTCTCTGATATCCTCCAGATGTAGAGGGTAACATCTTCTGGGCTTGTACTCCTGGCTTCTGCCCGTGCTGAGGTGCTGCATCTCTGCGTTCTGGGCAGTCTCTGGCCATATGCTGTTTAGCTCCACATAGCAAGCATAGTCCTAATTTCTTTCTGCAGTCATTGGCAAAATGTCCCTTCTTGCCACAAAAGTGACAAGTCGGGAGCTCCTTCTTTTGGTAGGGCCCCGTTGTCTGCTACGTCTGATGTTGTGGACGACGCATAGGTCCTCCTGCTCCTTGCTGGTTTTTGGCCGGGAAGGTTGGATTCGGGCGTCTTGTTCCTCGGCCAATTGCTTCTTGCAACCTTGCTTCTGTAAGAACCTCCTCGTAGGAGATCCTTGACTGCGCCGTCGTATATCTCTGGAGCTCTTGGGTGAGACCACGGTGGAATCTCTTGGCCTTCTCCAGCTCGTTCGGTATCAGATTGGCACCGAATCAACTCAGTCGACAGAACTCTGCATCGTAGGCATCGACGGACATGTTCCCTTGTTCCAGGTGTAGGAACTGGGAATATAGGGCATCTTGGACTGTTGCGGGGAAGTACTTGGCATTGAAGTGCTCCAAGAATTGTTCCCAAGTCTGGTCTTTGCCGACGCTACGCTATATGGATTCTCACCAGTGATGGGCGTTGCCGAGAAGTTGGGCCCTCACAGCGGTCATCCATAGGTCAGGAGTGAGTTGCGATCCTTCCAGCAGCATTTCGGTGTTGGAGATCCAGTCGGAGATCTCCTCGGGAGTTTTGCTGCCTTTGAAGTTCCTCGGGCTCATTTGGCGGAAGCCTCTGACTGTGCCCACTGGTTGGACAGGTGCAGGTGCCGGAGTAGTAGTTCTCTCCAAGGCCATCATCAAAGTCTGTCGCAGGGCTTCAGTCTGTTGCCACTGAGACTGTCTCAGGGCCTCAGTCTGCTGCCACTGGTTCTGCAACATCGTTTGGAGGAACTGCAACATTTGAGGTTGACCCTCAAGCTGTGGCATCATGGTAGGAAGGGCTGGAGGTGGTGGCAAAGGTGTCTCCGCCTGCGGTGTTGATGTTTGCCCTTCATGTTGAGCTGGTGTTCCTGTCTGGGCAGGATCCTGGGGAAGGTATGGAGTCATCGGGTAGACCAGCATCCTTCTCGGGGATTGGTCTCGTGGGGTAGTCGGGGTTCCTTGGACATTTGGCGAGGGGTCTGTTGCTTGGTCAGCCCCATCAATCGTATGTTTCCCGGGTATGCCCATATTTCTGAAGAAAATAGAATAATTAGAAAAGCATGAAGGAAAAGATAATCAAGCAGGATGTGAAAAAATATATTTTAAGGATAGTGTCAGTGTGGATGAGACCTAGTATTCCTATTCTATTACAGGCTTGCTGGGCATGTCATCATACCACTAGCAATGAAAAGAGGACCTGCATGGGCCACCACTAAAACCATGTCACGCCCCAGTTCCAAAATGTCAGGAACTAGGCCACGTGTCACTGGCCAGCTGACACGTCACTAAGGGTTTAATCCATTTCGAATGGACCCAAAGGAACGTGCTACGCAGTCCTAAAATTCTACAAGTATAAAACAGGTAAATCTATCTCATCCACAATAAAATGTCAGAGAAATAAGTGCTGAATATATATAAACTGAGTCTGATAAAGTACACAACTGGTGGGTACAAGCCCACTACAAAAACTAATAATAGCACAGAAAAATCAGATAGACTAAGTAGGGTCTATCTGAGCAAAACATCTCCATCTCCAGGTGGCAAGTCTCTAGGGTCAAGCATACTCTGAGGGTGTCTCCTCTAGCTCCTCCTCGGTAGCACATCTAGCCTCCTGATCAGGGCCGTACACAGTAGGGTAGAAAGCCTCGTCAAGATCTGGCAGGGAACCAGGTCCTCAGTGGGACATAACAAGATACAGAAAATGACATGCCATGTATGTAAATACTGAATAAAGAAAATAAATACATGGTGCTAACCATCTAAGTGATATGCAAGTAAAAACCTTGTAGTACGCATGGGAATGTGTTGGCTAGACATATGCTGACTTAATTCACCAGTCGTGGTGACTAGCTAGTATACGTGTCATATGCCCCCTGACGCAAGGGCACTCTGCAATCGACCATCATGGTACGAAGGTATAAAAACACACAAGGAGGGGGTGTCCCATACGTCTACTAGTTATCTTTTCCACCCAATGTAACTAAATGTCAAGTCGTAATTTCCTGATTTTATACTAAGCCGTGATGCGGTCACACGTACTGGTAGCAAATCAAATACGTAGCTCGCATCCCAATATGTATTGCAACCTTGTTGCGTGTTCCCGTGATAGGGTCTAGGAGAATATCAGGATACTCTCACAGTGTTGGTGAGTCTGTAACCCTAATTTATTTATACTAACTGTCAACGTATCAGTTGACTGTACCAGAGACAGTCTCAGGTACACATAGTATATAAAATTCAGTAACAAGAGTATATAGCAATATTGAGAATTTAAACAGTAAACTTGGCAAGGTATACTTGCCTACTCCGTGATAGTACTGAAAACCTGATCTCACAGTCAGGGTAGAGGGTGCTTGTGACAGGGGGTCACTGGTTGTGCTGGAGATATTCTCTGTTAAAATAGACAGGGTTTTGTGAATGTCATGGTTGTAATATAAAGTATATATATATATATAATATATATAGCAGTATATATAGCATATGAAGAACAGAAAAATGCAGGTATATATATATATTAATTATAATAGTAGCAGGGTATATCCACTGCTCTATATATATAGTAATATGATATTATCAGGGTGTATCCACTGATATATATAATATAATAATCAGGGTATATCCACATATATATATATATATATATATATATAATATAATAATAAGGGTATATCCTCTGATATATAATATAAATAAATTGAAATGACAGGACAGAAAGTAAATACATATATATCTATGTACTGTATTATACAATACTATATATAGTATACATATAAAATAAATTGAAGACTGTGCAAGAATTGAAGATATACATATATAATATATATAAGCTGTATTATCCAGCTGAATATTAATATATATATACATATAGATAATATATATATATATATATATACATATATATATATATACATATATAATAAATGCAGGAAATATATTAAATGCAGAAAATAAATAAAAGAAAATGCATAGTATATATACATACATATATACTTATAATTATAATAGTAACTATATAATACATATATATAAATATGTTATATATATTAATAAATATATATATAATATTCATAGATATATATATAAATATATACATATGTATAATAATAATATTAACAGTATATAATATATATATAATATAATACACATATATATATATAAATATACATATAAATACATATTTATATACATATATATATACATATATATATATATACATATATATACATATACATATACATATAGGAATATATATATAAATACATATATATTAGGTTTAGGTAATATACCCTCTGACAGGTGGGGTCCACACGTCGTCGACGGCGGGAGGACGGCGGCGGAGCTGGCCGGAGGCGGCCGGTGGAGCAGGAACAGCAGCAGTAGCTGCTAGCAGCAGCACCAGCAGCAGCTGAGTGCGGGGGCTGCCGGCGGCGGAGGAGTGGCGGAGGTGGCCGGGCAGGGTGCGGGATCGACGGAGGAAGGAGGGGCGGTCAGGTTGGTGGTGGTGGCGGAGGTCCACGACGGCGGTGGTGGCGGCTAGAGGCCTTCGGAGGTGGAGAGGTCGGTTAAGGTTAGGGAAGTGGGGAGGAGTTGCGGGGGCTCTGGCCGGCGGAGGCGGCGTCGTGGGGCGGTGAGGGGTGGTGGTCCGGTGAAGGGGAAGGTGGCGAGTCGAGTGGTGGGGTTGGTGGCGGAGCACGGTGGCGGAGGGTGGCGCAGGGGGTGGTTCGGGTGGTGGTGGCTGCTATGGGCAGTGAGGGTGTGGGGAGGTTGCGGGGGCTGTTCACGGCGGAGCAGGGTGGTGCAGGCGGTGGGGCTTGGCCGGAGGGGAGAGGGGGTCAGGGCGGAGGGCTGGCCGGAGTTGGGCGGCCGGCGGTGGTCGGAGGGGAGAGCTGTGGAGTTTGAAAGGGGAGAGGGTTAGGGTTTATATAGGGTTTGGGTGAATGGCATTTTTGTAAATATTGGGAAATTCAGGGTTATTTTGGTAATTCAAGTTTTTGGGATATTTCTCCTGGATTTTTTTGGGTGTTTTGGGTGGGTCCCATACACCTATTCACTAACCAATAGGATTATGCCACCTTGCATGCATTTTTGCATAAAAACCCCTAACTTTTCATAAATTGCATAAAAGCCTAAAATTTGTATTTTGCGTAATTTCGCAGTTTACCTGATTTTAAATACTGATTCCCCGAAATACTAAATTGTACAAAAATAGGGGAAATAGCTGGTAAAATGTTTTGGACAGTGTGGGGTGAGTCTTGGCAGAGGCAGGGTCTGATTTCTTAGGTGATACGGGTCACCGTATTTATTATTTAATAAATACTGCGCACGGTGTTCACTAATTATTTAGAGGCAGTTAGGGTCATAATTTCTCTACGGTGTCAATACGATAATTGTAATACAATTAGAGTAGAATATTATCGTATTTTTGTTTGGGCAAAACAGGTGCCTACAGGTCCTCAAATCTCTAGGGGCACAGAGATGGGTAAAGAGCAAATTTTTTAATAGGAAATAAATGCGTACATCTGTAACGATATTTGTGCGACTAAAACGATGTACCAAACAAGGTTTCTGGGAGTTGCACAAAATACAGGAAAAGTAGTCTAACAAGTCTAGGGCAGGTATGTGGAATTTGTTTAGGATTCAACAGCTAGTGGGATGCCCTAATTAATTGTGTAATAAACAGGTGCACAATCAATAGAATATATAATAAATAATTTTTTTTTTAAAAAGTTACAATAATTCTAATTAGTCAAAACTAATCCTAAATTACTGAAATCTGTTCGAGGGAGTTTACAAGAGGGGATTGTTCTCTCTCAAAGGATGTATGCACTGGACCTTCTCACAGAAACTGGGATATTGGGGTGCAAACCTGCAGCGACACCAATAGATCAGAGGTTCAAGATTGATGCTGATGCTGGAGAACCAGTTGATCGGGACAGATACCAGAGACTGGTTGGCAAGTTGATCTATTTGAGCCACACACGTTCTGATATCTGCTTTGCAGTAAGTGTGGTGAGCTGCTACATGCATGACCCACGGAAGGGTCATATGGATACAGTGTACCAGATTCTGAGGTACTTGAAAGGTGCTCCCGGGAAGAGACTAATATTCAGGAAGAACAATCACGTGAGCATCGAGGGCTACTGTGATTCTGACTGGGCTAGTTGTGCTGATGATAGGAGGTCTACCTCGGGATATTGCATATTTGTAGGAGGTAACTTGGTCTCCTGGAGGAGTAAGAAGCAGTCTGTAGTGGCCAGATCGACAGCTGAAGTAGAGTACAGAGCTATGGCCTTGGGAGTTGCAGAGCTGCTATGGTTGAAGAATATGCTGGTGGAGCTGAAGCTGGATCAAGGAGCCAAGATGAAGCTGTGGTGTGACAATCAGTCAACTATTAGTATCGTCAACAATCCAGTACAGCATGACAGGACCAAACACATCGAGATTGATATATTCTTCATCAAAGAGAAGTTGGATAGTGGATTACTGGAGCTTGGCCATGTTCCAACCAGGGATCAAGTAGAAGATGGACTAACCAAGGGACTCGCCTCAGTGAGCATGATTAGATGATGTGACAAGATGGGCTTAGTGAATATCTTTCACCCATCTTGAGGGGAAGTGTTGATACGGTATATTGGGTGTCATATTTAAGTATAGTATAAGCACATGGGAATATCCTGAGGACATATTTGGGATGCCAGAATATGTCACAGGATATTCCATTATAAGATTATTGTCATAATGATTGAGATCATTGTATTAATGACTGTAAGGCTATATAATGCCAATGAGACAATCAATAAAATAATCAACTAATAACAACAAATGTCATAGAGAAGATGGAACTCAAGAAAACCTCCCGAGCAAAAACATTCCTAAAACTCCACTTTCGTTCATCTTCTCCATCGGACAAGGCTTGTTGATCGGTTGTTGGATTCACCATCGGGTGCACGGTGTTGTGGGTCATCTGGATTCGTTATATCTCTGGAGTAGATCGCTATCTTCCATGTCCAACTGTTCGGGGTCCCAGGGGGGGGGGGAATCTATTTTAAGAACATCATCCTTTCTGTAACGTGCCTCGAATTCCTTCCTCACAGTGTTGTGGATTTCCTAATTGTATCCGGTTATTAAGCAATCATGCTATTAATAGAAGCAAATATATGGAAAATCCTTGAAGGTTTCAACCATCAGAGAATTCATCTCTCCAATTCGTATTTTCTTAGTCTAGTAAATTAGATACTACACATTATCAGCACGTAGCTCTACTACACAAAAAACTCATGATCGTACGACCACCCTTTAATCCTAAGAGTAAGTATGATCTAAATTAATTTTATGATCTAACTTTATTGTTTCCTTCTTAACAAGAAAAGAGGATTCCTCCTCGGAAGAGCAACCCACTCGACCTTCATGGCAAGCAGTCTAATGACTAAAAATTGCTTTCACTCTTACATGATCATTATGATCTATAAGCCACAATGACTTTCTAAACAATACAGATCTTTCATATTTATCATCCAGAAATGACTTAATATTTTTAGATCCTCATGGTAAAATGTCCCGCTCCTAGCGGTGGCATTATATATCTATAAATATCGATTTGCTGGCTCAAGTAAGATGGAGTCTTTAGTAAGAGCTTCATTGTTGGGACATAAAGATGTTCAATTATAGGTTAGTGTGCAAGACTTTAGATTTTTCACGATTAATAAAGATCTCATAAAGTATGGATGCATGCTTTATTGCTAAGAATAAAGTCCGTAATCAATAGAATGATAATACATGAATTCTATATGCCTTAATAAGTGAACTGCATGCTTGTGTTATAGATTGTGAATACAAATGATAGAGCTATTGTTATGATTGTTAAAGAAAAATAGAATGGTCTCATAGACTTGCTATCGTATGCTGTTAAAATTGTTGCTATGCTTGTAAAGAAAAGATAGAATGATTTCATAGAATCCTTATCATATGCTGAAAGAATGAGTCCAAAATGCAATGGTATTGATTGACTTCTGTTGGAATAAGTTCAAAATGCAATGAATTGTATCTTGGCGAATTAACTCTACATAAGAGTTTCTTCCTATACCTTTCCATTATTTTCGTTGGACGTTTTTGTTGCTTGATTTTGATGAATGCACTCTCGTTATCGTTTTAATGAATGTTTTTATTATCCGCTTTCATTGATTTTTGTATCCATTTGAAAATTCTGAGAGAAAGAGAGAAAAGATGGAAGAAGAATATTGATTCGATATTGGTGTCATTGCAGGAGGACGCATAACAGAGGCTTGATCATTACGAAGTAATTCTCCTTCTCTCGACAATTCTCTATTCGGTTGGTGGTTTTTCTCATTGTTTTCTTGCAATGTCCTTAAGATCAATGCTGCCTATTAAGAAGTAAAAGATAAAAAGAAGCTACATGTATGTTGTTGTTCCTGATAATTGGAATACTGAAATTGTAAACTGATAAGTGCATTATGCACGAGAATAATATAGTATGAGCTTCGTATGTGAAGCAGTAACTGCAAGCATAGACTCAAGAAATAAACTGTACAAGTAGAGATTTGTATTATATTATTTCAGTTTCTGTGGCTTGCATGATATATTTTATACATAAATTGCACACATTTGTATGATTATGGAAAACTTGTACATAAGGTTTGTCTTTCCTCGAACGGTATTCAGAACATCGGAACTGTCTCGACCTAGGAGAAATTATGTGAAACATGCTTTAGAATGAGGTATTATGAAACCTTCAGTGGGACTAGCTATTCGGACTGGAAGGACGCGTCATAATACCCTATATAGTCCTTTATGGTGTCGAAATTAACAATGACCGTCATATAAACATATTGTATTACTAATGAATCTTTTGCAGGGGCGGTAAGTGATAATCCTTATTTTATGCAGGGATGGACAAGTCGACGATGGGTAAGAAATCACTCTTTAAGTGATATGATTATATTACATTCTTACATTTTATATTCGCGATTATAAACTGTTTATGGACGATCAATAGACCATAGTTCAAAATAGAAAGATCACTTTAATAATTGTGTTGCTTCACATATATACTGTGTTGTCTGGGTGAGTCGGGTTGGTAGAGCTCAACAGTGTATTCTCCAATGTACTGAACCCCTCCTCCACAAGTGTTGGAAACAACGTGGGCTCAAAGGCAGTAGGAGTCTTGCAAAGCATTTGAAGCTCTTTCATTTTTGAAGTATTTTGAAGTTCTTTCTTGAAGGCATTTTAGATTTTTAATGTAACATAGGGACATAATGTATGGAACAATGCTATTATTTCATGGCAGTTTGTCACATTTCTTGAGTGTAAGCTGAGCTGGCATTTCAGTTGTTTTATGAGAAAGTTGTACTCCGCTGTAAAATTATGAATAATGAACATTATTTCTTAATATATTGTTGTCTTCAACTTTACGCTATTGTGTTACTTTAACCTTATGTTCAATTGATTTGTCACATATGCACGTTCATGCCTTGTACAAGTACAATTTAGACTTGTACAATATCACTTTCGTGGTGACATTGATTCAGCAAAATCGGGACATGACAAGTACCGCGGGACCTATCCCTGTGGAACTAGCCCAGTGGAACCTAGCTCCACTGCACACAGTTTCCTAAAGAAACTTAGCGTTGAGGGTCTAGCCCCGCTGCTAGATTTGTTTTAGATGCCTAGTTTTGCGGAGCTAAGTCCTGTTGTCAGGATTTTGCTAGAAGCAAAATTTGGCAAATGCATAGTTCCGCCCTGACAGTCTGGAAATGGCATAGCATTGTCAGGATTGTGTGATGCGGCCTTGGGTCATCAAGCGGAACATAAAAAAAGATGGATATTTTGAGAATTAGATTTGCGTGGAACACGTAGTTAGCTCGTTGCATGGTCATGGACGTTGATAGAATGTGCATGGACTTTGGTTTTTCGAGCGGGATAGGCTACAGGGCACCGGGGCTGCTCGGCCTGGGAAGGAACATTGTGTATCGAGACATCCACTGAGGTGTTACAACCATCGGAGGGATGGAGCATTGTATACTAGGTACATAAGGCATTGCGTGTCACGACCCGATTCCGTAGAATCGTTGGGGCGTCCCCCGAATCGTGATGCCGTGCGGGCCTGGGGTTGCCCCGCACAAGGCTAAAGTATTTTGCATAACGAGCACATATTCAGAGTTCGCAGATAAATTGAAACACAGATTTGAAACATGAAAAAGTTCTCTTTATTGATAATGAACATCTATTACAAACTCCTGAACGAGTCAGCTAATATGCCGCACGGGCTTACAAAAGTGTTGACTCAAAATGAGATAGCAGTCATGTACATTATATCCCTTTACTAAACTTCAAAAGATATAGACCTCCAGGCTGGAGGATAGCTTTGCCACGGAGCTGCATTTGTGTATGAAGAGTTGCAGGCTCCTTTCTTCAAAATGCTTCAAAGGGGCACGGTGAAGATGCGCCAACAGCTGGACTGGATCGGGAAGACGACTTCCGCTCCTCGCTCGGTTCGCCTTGGTACGGAGAACCTGTTTCAATGAGGGTCAGCATGTCGAAACATACTGGTAAAGGCGAGCTAACCGAACTATACCAATCAACACGTTATTTTAATGAAGCATGCATATTTGTGGGTTTCTATCTTGCCTTAGTTCATTTACAAGTAAGCAACATATAGAATTTACTGAAATGAACGTGCCACCGTTCGGTGGATTTTACCTGCCGTCTGAATTACCTGCACAATACTTACCATGCCTTCCCTGCAACGAAGACACAAGTTAGTTTGCAATAGGTTTAAATATACATAGAGATCACTGGCATGTTGCCACGAGGGACAAGTTATAGTCTCAAGGCAAAGTGACGTGCAACGCGGGTGGCGAGCCCCGCTGCATAATATTTTGCCGGGTAACATACGACTATACATACGTTCCGTCCGGATCGGATCGGTCCCAGCGTCCCGGTGACCGTCCGCGGAACTCATAACATACCTTGTGCATAAGTTGTCCGTGATCAAACAACACTCATAGAATCAGTTCCATAGCATAACGGTTTTGCATAGTCTTCCTGACAGTTGTTTCATAACAAGCATATTTCCATACTTAGCACGATTCATAGAACAGTTATAAACGAACTAGCATACAGGATGATAACCGTTCATAAGTTTAGTAGACAAGCAATATTTCCAAGTCTATTCCCTTTTTATCTTGATCTCTTTTATTATTTCTTGGTATCGTTTGATCGGGGCAAAGAAGAATGCAAGATTTTAGGGTATGAAGCTTGGAAGCAGGGCTAGCTAATCGGGTTGGTAGCCACTCACTTGGATTGTTGGAAGGAAGAAGGAAAGAGGCGCTTCACGACTCCGCTCGTAAGCCGCATACTGCTCGTTCACCTGCATACGAACAGCTCAATTAATATTTCTTCCTCTCTTTCCAATCTCGGAATAGAAGTGCAAGTCAATGAACGAAAACAATGAAAACCATCAAAACTGTTCAAGGAAAACAAGCAAATCCCAAAACCAACTCAAAGCACGAAAGCAACAAGCGACATCGAAAACCGAGGCAATAAAAGATAACAGCGGAGAGGTCCCTCCTGACTCTGCCGCTAAGCCGATCCTTGGGGTGCGATCCACTGAATATGGGAATCGATTCCGAAGAAACAAATCCATAACGAGGACGAGTTCTTAATTCAATCTATCCCGATCGAACGATACCGTCTTGTGTTTCTTAGCCGCGCTCCTCGAATAGGAGGAACGGGGTGCTAAATCCTACCCAACTAATTGGAAGTTTCGTCCCGAAACTTAGGAATAGAACCAACCGTTAGGGATTATTGGGTTGAGGCAGGAGCTTAGAGGGGAGTGGACAATCCCGAGCTATGTGGCCTGGCCCGCCACAGTTGAAGTATAGACCTTTTCTGCTGTAACATCTATCAGTAGTGTGCCCACGTCTTCTACAAAAATTATAGTATGGTCTCTGGTTTCCTTTGTGATGACCACCGTCGTTATGTCATTTTGCAGCATTATTTCCTCCATCGTTGCCTTGGCGTTTGTGACTGGATGTATGCGCGCCGGCAGAAACGTGAGGATATTGTGGTTCAAGAGATAGGGCGTGATTCATGACTTCACGCATTGTCCCGTACTGATTATTGACCACGTGCGCATGGATGGCAGGGCGTAGTCCACCTTCAAACCCTCTGGCTCGACTCGCTGCATCAGGTAAATAGGCCCTAGCGAATTTGGAGAGTCGGTTGAATTCGACGGAGTACTGCTTAACTGCCATGCTGCCCTGCCGCAGCTGCACGAACTCGTTTTCCATCTGACGTTGTACTGGAGGGGGTATAAACTTCTCTTCAAACGCGGCACGAAAAGTCGTCCACGAGATCGCCTCCTCTCCGTGATCAAATTGGAGAGATCGTCGATGCACGTTCCACCAATCGTGCACGTTGAGGCGAAGCTGAAGTTGCGCGCAGGCGACGCGCTTCTCTTCGGGGACCTCTAGCAGAGCGAAATGATCTTCAAGTTTGGCTAGCCAATCTAGAGCTACCACTGGGTCCTCAGTCCCGTTGAATGGGGTGTTGCAAACTTTCTTGAAGTGTCCCAAGTTGAAGGCAGTCACGTCCCTCGGCCTTGGAATTTGTAGCGTCTCTACTTCAAGCACGGGCTGTTCCACCGGAGTCGTTGTTGTTGCGGCGGAATGGTTGGCAGCCAAAGTCTGAACGATCTGTTGCAGGGTATCTACCTGCTTCTGTTGGACTGAGAATCGGGTCTCTAAATTACTTTCGAACTTGGCTTGGCGAGCATCATCTCTTTGTCGTTGCGATTCTAACATTTGCATCACCCGCTCTAGCGGGTCGACTTGAGATATGCCACGCTGGCTCCGCGAGCTTCCCGAAGTGCCCGAACTACTTTCTTGTGTTTCGTTCGGTGCTTGCGTTGCAGATTGCGCTGGTACCATTCCTTCAAAAGAAGGTAAATTACATTAGAATCATAATGTATTATGGACTTATTGCATGAACGTATCTCATTTTGGCCTAGCGAGTTCAAGAGTTCGCACAGAAATTTGATCGTTAAAGGAACTTTTCCAGCACGAAGTCTAAGGAACTTGAATCTGGGCTCTGATACCATTATGTCACGACCCGATTCCGTAGAATCGTTGGGGCGTCCCCCGAATCGTGATGCCGTGCGGGCCTGGGGTTGTGCCCGCACAAGGCTAAAGTATTTTGCATAACGAGCACATATTCAGAGTACGCAGATAAATTGAAACACATATTTAAAATATGGAAAAGTTCTCTTTATTGATAATGAACATCTATTACAAACTCCTGAACGAGTCAGCTAATATGCAGCACGGGCTTACAAAAGTGTTGACTCAAAATGAGATAGCAGTCCTGTACATTATATCCCTTTACTAAACTTCAAAAGATATAGACCTCCAGGCTGGAGGATAGCTTTGCCACGGAGCTGCATTTGTGTATGAAGAGTTGCAGGCTCCTTTCTTCAAAATGCTTCAAAGGGGCGCGGTGAAGATGCGCCAACAGCTGGACTGGATCGGGAAGACGACTTCGGCTCCTCGCTCGGTTCGCCTTGGTGCGGAGAACCTGTTTCAACGAGGGCCAGCATGTCGAAACATACTGGTGAAGGCGAGCTAACCGAACTATACCAATCAACACGTTGTTTTAATGAAACATGCATATTTGTGGGTTTCTATCTTGCCTTAGTTCATTTACAAGTAAGCAGCATATAGAATTTACTGAAATGAATGTGCTACCGTTCGGTGGATTTTACCTGCCGTCTGAATTACCTGCACAATACTTACCATGCCTTCCCTGCAACGAAGACACAAGTTAGTTTGCAACAGGTTTAAATATACATAGAGATCACTGGCATATTGCCACGAGGGACAGGTTATAGTCTCAAGGCAAAGTGACGTGCAACGCGGGTGGCGAGCCCCGCTGCATAACATTTTGCCGGGTAACATACGACTATACATACGTTCCGTCCGGATCGGATCGGTCCCAGCGCCCCGGTGACCGTCCGCGGAACTCATAACATATCTTGTGCACAAGTTGTCCGTGATCAAAAAACACTCATAGAATCAGTTCCATAGCATAACGGTTTTGCATAGTCTTCCTGACAGTTTGTTTCATAACAAGCATATTTCCATACTTAGCACGATTCATAGAACAGTTATAAACGAACTAGCATACAGGATGATAACCGTTCATAAGTTTAGTTGACAAGCAATATTTCCAAGTCTATTCCCTTTTTATCTTGATCTCTTTTATTATTTCTTGGTATCGTTTGATCGGGGCAAAGAAGAATACAAGATTTTAGGGTATGAAGCTTGGAAGCAGGGCTAGCTAATCGGGTTGGTAGCCACTCACTTGGATTGTTGGAAGGGAGAAGGAAAGAGGCGCTTCACGACTCCGCTCGTAAGCCGCCTACTGCTCGTTCACCTGCACACGAACAGCTCGATTAATACTTCTTTCTCTCTTTCCAATCTCGGAATAGAAGTGCAAGTCAATGAACGAAAACAATGAAAACCATCGAAACCGTTCAAGGAAAACAAGCAAATCCCAAAACCAACTCAAAGCACGAAAGCAACAAGCGACATCGAAAATCGAGGCAATAAAAGATAACAGCGGAGAGGTCCCTCCTGACTCTGCCGCTAAGCCGATCCTTGGGGCACGGTCCACTGAATATGGGAATCGATTCCGAAGAAACAAATCCATAACGAGGACGAGTTCTTAATTCAATCTATCCCGATCGAACGATACCGTCTTGTGTTTCTTAGCCGCGCTCCTCGAATAGGAGAAACGGGGCGCTATATTGCGGGACCTTCAGTTGAGGCGTTGCAACCAATAGGCTGAAAGGGAGCGTTTTAGGTGCAGTGTATCGTCCGCTATGGTTGGCATGTGTGCCGCCAATAACCACTTTCATATAGATTAGTGCATCGGTTTGGAGAGTTTATTGGTTTATTGGTGTAGGCGTGGATGGCATATTTGGTTTCGTACATGGTTGATTGTGTTAGATTTGTAGGACTTGAGTTGTTGTATATCGTTGGTTTCACTAGGCGCGTTATGTTGTAACACACTTATAGGCTCACGCGATTTGAGTATAACTTGTGCATGCTTAATTATCCTTGAGATAGAATACAACATAATGGTGTGTTTACTGCTTTCAATGCTTACATGCATAACCTACTACTGCCTTCAATACCTGTCATGCCATGAAATCAATCTAGGTTTAAAGTAGAAAGATCACCTAGTAATAATTGTATGCTTCACATGATTACTTAGTGTTGGTTTAGGCGAGTGGGTTACCCCGCTCCCCAATACTACTGTGTACTGACCCACGTTTGTGGGCATCTCTTTCAGGTACTCAAGTGTGGTGGCTTAGCTTGCATATACAAGACATGATGTATGGAACAACGAGAACCTTTGCGGGCAAGAGAGAGCAATAGTGTTGTAAGCCTTCGTGGCATCTTCATTTGGACTCTTTGAGAGCTTTACTTCGTATACTCTGATGTGTTCTTGTTGGTAACAATACTTTCTTTCGCTGCAACATGGTCGTTTCGATGATAACCATGACTTTTGACGTTATTGTCTTGTACGAGCGCAACTCCAGGCTCGCACGACATCATGCTCCGATGAGAACAATTATCCTGCGGAAGCGCTGACGTGGTAATTTTACGTCCAGCGAGGACGATCAAACTTGCGAAAGATTGGAGCGTGACATATATCGGTTGTGATTAATCATTGTTTATTCGTTATTTAGATCCCCTGACAAATAATTTCTTTACTATAAGATTTGTGGATTGTCACACTTTAATAAGACAATCTTCCCATCGTTAAAGGGAGATAAGAACGCTAATGTTCCTAAAGAACGACACGAATTGACGTGGTCTGTCCACTCGGTTTTATCTTGATCTTCGTGGATCAATATAATAATGAAGTATAGAGGATTCTAAATCTTCCTATGGTAATGCAAAATAAGTCGAGACATATTATATCTGATATAGTAAAAGTGAAAAAATCATACATACGTGCTGCAAATGTGTATGCAATGATAGACATCCTGTGCGGGACACAAAACTTTTTCTAAAGGAAACGTCGACCCTGAAGGACAACACAGTGATATCCCTGAAGGAAGGTTTATGACACTCGAAATGCGACACGATACACCGGCAACTACCCAATCATCTGTCTTCAGCCTGAAGTGCGATAAATCCTTCGGTTCAAAGGATTCTCTCTCACGGTAAATGAGGAACTTGACACCGCTGAATCATGTCACTATCTCAAACTATCCGACTCATGAGATTATTCCAGATTATAAAAGCATAATGGATGATACTAGTGCACAAAATTCCCTACCCGAGAATTAAGAAATCTTCATCCAGTATGCCAGCTTTAGCGAGTTTTTGAACAGAAATGAGATAGTCATCGATAACATTTTTACATATTTTGTGGCGACTGAATTTATAAAGTACGATAAAATTAAACTGCATTCCATTAAATAATGTCAACATAGAACTGTTTTGTCAAAATGGAAAGATGTAATTTATGTAAAGTTAGATTCCTTAGAGAAGAGAGAAGTTTTTAGGTTTGTAGTTCCAGTACCAACAATGTAAAATATATTGGATACAAATGGATCTTTATAAGGAATCGTAATGAGATGAATGAAATAGAACGATATAAAGCACGCCTTGTGGCTCTCAACGCTCTGTGATTGATTATGGGAAGACATTCTCTAATAACGAACGTCGTTACATTTTGCTACTTTATCAGTTTGGTACTTTTTAAAAAATTGAACATGCAGCTGATGGATGTAGTTACATCGTATCTGTATGAAAAATTGGATATCGAGATATATATATGAAAGTCCCTAAAGGACTGTCTAACTAATAAAAATATTTTTAGATCCCCGAACACGCTAATGAGGCTGAGGCGATCACTTTATAGATTAAAACTGTCACTCGCCGATTCCGTCGAACTGATAGTCGCCATTGTACGTGATGCATATAAGCCTAATTTGTACTTGTACAAGGCGTACTCGTGTTCATAGAATTTGCAGCGGATTACAGAGAAATTGAATAACATATTGAAATAGAAATAACCTTTTTATTGATAACTTTTGAAACAAAAAATATAAGGCTCTCAAACAAAATGCCAAACATGACTTACAACTTGAAGAAATATTGAAATAAGATACAATCGTTTCATATATCATATCCCTTATTAAAACAAACAGTAAAAAACCATCAGCGAAAGTCTTCTTCTTCTTCTTCTTCTTCTTCAAATTGAAGCTTCAATAAAGAGTCGGACAAGCTATCAGCGCCTTCGATCGTCCAGTAGGTTTCCATTACATGTGGAGACGTGGGTCAGTACATTATCGTATACTGGTGAGCGGCCATAACCAATCTCACATAAAATCAATAATGTAAATAATGTAAAAATAATACCGTTAATAATGATCTTGTTCTCTTACCTTATGATCATTTAACAGTTCATATATAATAGGAACATAGAAGAAGTGTCACAACTTTCACCATTCAGCGATTCTTACCCACTGTCGTTTGTCCTTCCTTGTAAATAATTAATAACTTTGCATGATCATTAGCTATACTACCTGTCTATATGAAGCTCACTGCCGATACATCATATTGGACTATTAGTGAAATTATGATATCCCTTACAGCACAAGTAGCAGCCTAACTAAAGGTTCCAAAATTCTGATGCTAGTACTTCAACACCATCCTTGTTCCTTCCTAGGCCAACGCTGTTTCGTGGACCTGGAGTACCGTTCGAAGAACAAAATCTTGTGCAGAAGTTGTCAATGACCATACATGCATATACAACTTTAACTATAAAAGAATTTACTATGCATGATTTAGAAAACTTCATAAATATGACACGGTTCTCATCTATCTTACCATATTGCCTTAAGTCGTAGCTCGAAATACTTACTGCCAAATCTAGGAACTTTCCTGCCCAATTCAAGGATAAATGGCGACTCAATAGTCCCAATATTTATTACAATAATAAAAAAAATTCATATTTATTTTACAGCAGGTTTCAGCAATATGATTACTTATCTTTCATTATCTTTTGTGATTTTTGCTAGGTATCATCGATTCGAACACTACGCAATAACAAAGTAATCCTTTTGTTAAGCGTAAAGATTAAGGATCGAACGATTAAGTCACTCACTGTTGGTGAATTGCCGAGAGAAAGAGATCTCCCACGTGACGGTCAAGCTTCATCTTGCTCACCTGAATTTGCACCAACAACTATTTAGAACTCTTCTTCTCTTTCTCTAATGAATTCGATATCAATGCGAAGACAGTGAAAGCAAACAATAAAAATATTCATCGAAAACATCCACAAAAATTCATCATAAAACTAACAATGAAAACATCGAAACTGAACAGTGCAAAGATTTGAGGAAAATACTCTTATATAAAGTCTATTCCCCAAGACACGATTCATTACATATATGACAAAATTCTAAAGAATCCAATCCATGAAGAGAAAAATGTCTCAATTCACTTGTATCGTTCAAACGATACCGACAATTTTTTTCTATTATCTACTTCCAACTCGACGATTCTAGCCACTAGCCCGTGCTCTACAACGGAAACAGGACACTACAAAGACAATATGGGAGGCTGTGGTATAACCGCCTAAATGAGTAGTTGATTAGTCATGGATATGCAAATAATGAAGTATGCCCTTAAGTGTTAATAAAAAATCACATTGCGGATTTACAATCTTAGCAGTCTATTTCAATAACTTAGATCTCATTCAGACTTCTGATGAGCTTGAGATAACTGTCTCACACCTGAAGTCGGTATTTGAGATGTCATTTCTGTAATATATCTGATTCGCACCAATTTTTTTTCTCTTGCATTAGCAACAACAACAACAACAAAAGATTGAAGTCAAGCATATCTAATCCAGGGATAACTTGGCTGACATGTTCACAAAGTCCTTGCTGAAGTCTACTTTTCAAATGGTTGTTCATAGTATCGCATTGCGGAAGCTCTCTATATTGCAACGCTCGTAGCTTGGTATAATATCGAAATCATGGGGTATTGTCACGTCCAGCTCCCAGAATACGGAGATCCGGATACACGATTACATCCCAGGCTACGCACCATACGAGGCACTGGTATTTGTATTGCAATTGTCGCCTGTAAATTCTAGGATAGAGTACATAGAATTTAGGTAACTTAATAGAGTCTAATATTGATACAGACAATTGCATTCTACCATATATATATATATATATATATATATATATATCTCGTAAGTCAAATGTTCGTAAAACATTTAATTTACATATGGTACTTAGTTACAAAATAAAACTTGCTGCACTCCTTGAACCGTCTTCATTTACTCATCGGCTTCATCAACGTTGTATAAAGGCAGTGTCTCCTCAGGAATCTCATCTTCTCCTAGTGAACAATACTTGGTCGTCAAAACGACAAACAATCCTCATTTCAAGAACGAGAAAAAAACTAAAAAATAATTATGAAGTCTAATAAAAATATACATTTCTGTATTTAAGATTGGTTATATGAAACTGGAATACTTGCACCTAAATTATAGTGTTGACTTGAATTATGAGATTTTATTTCTACCAAAATCATGTTCTACTTGATGTCAAAATCAAAATTCACAATCACAACCATAAACACAAACTCCTATATACAAATGCAATTTAGAGAACATGATCCAATCATATACATCGTCTAGTGTCTCACAATAATCCCATATACCCGGGATCAAGTAAATTTTTTAAATGAACGGTGCTTAGATTATGGTCCCACAAGAGTCAAGAGTTCAAGTGTTGTGATATCAATGTATCATCTTTTCTTTCCATAATTCACATAAATGTGATCATTATTGAAATTATAATAAGTATGAATTATTTGAGTTGATCTCAAGAATTCTAGCAAGTGTAGTGAGCTAAGCCTCACCTCAATCATTGTATGGCCATACAGGTATCGGAACTACTGATAAGTTTTAAATAAGTGTTTATTGCAAAGAGATCGTACGGTGTGATCCAAATGTTCTCTTTCACCCAATGCAATTCTATAAATTCACAAGTAAATCCTATCTAAATACACACACCTACTTATGTTGATATTAAAATAAATCATATATCTTGTTTTCGTGTGTTCATGCATCACGCTATACGACAATATTTTATAGGTAGAAAATCTCGGTATCTCAAAATTGAATTCCTTTTTGAAAGAAGAAAGTATTAAAATTAATTGTAGTTGCGTGCACGTGCATTTGTGTCCTACACGTACTAGATATTATGAAATCGGCTTGTAAGAATTTTAAAGTTGTAGTCCTAGAAACTTGTGGCAAAATCCTATAATAAATTTGAAACATGTTCAACTAATTCTCGCAAAAAATCTCTTGAAATTCTTAAAAAAATTAGCTAATTCTCCTTTGTATTTGGTATCCGAATTTTTTCACAATTTATAAAGAGATCTGGAGCAACCCTTCGTTGAATTTTTTGGGTACGCCGACCACTTCGGTGGAATATCTCAACACCAAAAAATTACACGCAGTTAATATTTACAATCAAGTAAACTTTAAGGATAAGGAAACATTTTCTTACCAAGCATTTATATCTTAGCCATTTGACAATTGCACTTGATTTCTCAGCAATTATAGAAATTCATGCGAACAATGCAAAAAATCTTATATAATTCATAAGTTCAAGCCTCCAGTCATGAAGTTTATATACGCATATCAAGCATTTAAAATTGGCAGTATTCATTTATAAGATATTGATCATTACAAAACTTGAAAAATCCTTAATATTTAGAAAAATAAGGTTCTCAGACTTATCGATACTTTAAAAAATGTCAATTTAGTATCACTCTAATTCCAAAAGTTTTAGTATACTTTACCTTCTATTTTCCAATAGTCGTAAATAGCTTTCTAAAGATATAGAAATATGAATTTCTTTGTTGTTAGTATAAATTGGACAAACCAAAAGACTGAATATGGAACCAATATGTTTCTAAGACTTAAAATATGAAACCATAATTTATACCATATATTCCTTATTTCGTGTATAATGATTATTGCATTCCTAGCATTATTGAATGTAAGAGAATATAACCTAGTTTGACTTTTTATTTGGCAAGGTTCACTTGTGTAAACTCCCTCGACCAGATTTCAGTAATTTAGGATTATTTTTAGCTAATTAGAATTATTGCAACTTTTTAAAATTTATTTTTGCTTACATATCCTATTGATTTGTGCACCTGTCCATTACCCAATTTATTAGAGCATTACACTGATTATTATCCCCAAACAAAATTCACATACCTCTCCTAGACATGTTAGACTATTTTTCTAAATTTTGTGCAACTCCCAGATACTTTATTTTGAGCCTCGTTTGAGATGCACAAATATCGTTACAAACGTCCGTATTTATTTTCTATTTAATTTCCTGCTCTGTACACATCTCTGTTCCAATAGAGATTTGAGGCCCAACCTGCACCTGTTTTGCCCAAACAAAAATACGTTAATATTCTACTTTGTATATACTACAATTAGTATATTGACACCGTATTAAAATTATGGCCCTACCTGCCTCTAAATAATTAGTGAATACCGTGCGCAGTATTTATTAATTAATAAATACGGCGACCCGTATCACCCAAGAACCAGGCCCAGCCCCAGCCCCAGCCCCAGCCCAGGCTCACCCCCACCCCCCCAAGGCACTCCCCCAGCTTTCCCCCTCATTTTTGTGTAATTCAGTATTTTTAGGAATCAGTATTTTTACCAAATAAATTGCGTAATTACGCAAATTCCCAATTTTAGGACCTTTATGCAATTTATGAAATTGTAGGGGTTTTTCTGCAAATTTTCAGTATGAGGTGTCAACACCTCATTGGCCGGTGAACGTACACCGTCCATGTGGCAGCGGGACCCACCCAAAATATCAGCCAAAATATTCCAAGATATTTTAAAAGCAAAAAACCCCTAAATACCCTTAAACTTCCCCCTATTTACAACCCATGCCATTGTCCTAAACCCTATAAAACCCGACCCCCTCCCCTCTTCCAAACCCCACACCGCCACCCTCCGGCCACCACCTCCGACCAAACTCAGCCGAACCCTTCGCCACCTCCCTGCCCTCCTCCCCGACCACCGCAGCTCCGCCCTGGCCGACTGCTCCGCCGCCGGCAACCGCTGCAGACCCAACTCCCTAACCCGCACCACAGCACCACTACCACTCCCGACCTCCCCCAGCGTCGCCTACCGCCGTTGTGGACCACCGCCACCACCCCCAAACGCCTCGCCCTGACCTCCTCCGTCGGACTGACCCACCACCACTGCCCCCCGACCACCACCGTCGCCGGCAGCTCCCCCGCAGCACCTCCACCCTCACCCACACCAGTACCGCCTCCCTCATCCCGACCGCCTCCAGCCACCACCCCGGCCACCTCCGACCTACGCCACCACCACTACCACCTTCGCCCCGACCTCCCCCACCGACCCAACTGCCTGCACCGTCGCCTCCGCCGCCGCCTTGGCCGCTGCGGCCACCGCAAGCTGCTGCTACTGCTGCTGCTGCTAACTGCAGTTGCTGTTGCAGCCGTCCCTCCGGCCAGCCACCGCCTCCTCCGCCGCCGTCCTCCCGCCGGCGACTAGCCGTGGGCCCCCCTTGCTGACCTGTCAGGTATAGCACAGTTTAAATACGTAAATACGTGCAATTATACATATGTATATATATGTATGTATTATTATATGTAATTATATATATATTATATAATTATTATTATTATTATATACAGTGTATATATATATATACAGTGTATATATATATATACAGTGTATATATATATATATTATTTATATTATGTAATATAATATGTATATATATATATGTATATATTTATTTATGTATATTATATTATACATATATAATTATATATCATAAGTATATTATAATTATATGTATATATATAATATTATAATATATTATATATGTAT
Source organism: Iris macrosiphon (assembly GCA_036927795.1). NCBI lineage: Eukaryota > Viridiplantae > Streptophyta > Magnoliopsida > Asparagales > Iridaceae > Iris > Iris macrosiphon. Next base: position 190,565,901 of record JAYESA010000002.1, on the reverse strand, counting down.
GCCTTTTCATTTTATTATTATTATTATATATATATATATATATATATATATATATATATATATATATATATATATGTATATATATATTATAATATATTAATATATGTATGCTTTTCATTTTTGTTTTTTATATATATGAATATATATATATTACATATATATGTATATATATATTATAATATATTATTATATGTATATATATATATGTATGCCTTTCATTTTTTTTATTTATATAGGTATATATATATACTTATATTATTACATATATATTATATATGTCCTTCATTCTTATTATTAATTATATATATAATATATATTATAAGTATATGTATACTTATATTTATGCATTTATTTTTCTCTTATTATACATATGCAATTTATATATATGTCTATGTACTTATATTATATATATGTTTATATTTATATTAAGTATATAAATACTATATGTATATACTTAAATGTATATATATATTATTTTTATATTAAAATATATATATAATGTCCTTATTTATACATAAGTATATATATATATATCCTATACTATATAATACGCATCATTCAATTATATTTACGAGCCCTGTAATGTCCTAAACAGAGTATCCCTACGACGCAGTCAGTGACCCCGAGTCACAGGACCCCTCAGGCTTGACTGAAAGTACAGGTTTTTGGCACTTCCAGCACAAAGAAGTAGGCAAGTATACCTTGCCATGTTTACTGTTTAATTATAAATGTGTTATATGCTATTTCTCCTGAATTTCATATGACTGTGAGTACCTTAGATTGTCTCGGGTACAGTCAACAGATATGTTGACACGTAGTGTAAATAACTTAGACTCTAGTAGACTTTCCAACAAGCTGCGAGGGTATCCTAATATCCTCCTAGACCCTGTCACGGGAACACGCAACAAGGTTGCAATACATATTGGGATGCGAGCTGCGTACTCGATTAGCTACCGGTGCGTGTGACGTGCATCACGACTTAGCACGAAATCAGGAAAACTCAGAAAATTTATGACTTGATATATAGTTACATTGGGCGAGAAAGATAACTAGTAGACGTATGGGACACCCCCTCCTTGTATGTTACACCTTCGTTCCATGCTCCTCGGAGATGGACGATTGCGGAGTGCCCTTGAGTCAGGGGGCATATGACACATATACTAGCCAGTCACCACGATTGGTGAATTAAGTCAGCATATGTCTAGCCTACACATTCCCATACGTACTACAAGTTCTTTATATTGCATTCACTTAGATGGTTAGCACACCCTGTATTTATTTATTTATTTATTCAGTATTTATATACATGGCATGTTGTTTTTCTGTATCTTGTTATGTCCCACTGAGGACCTGGTTCCCTGCCAGGTTTAGTTGAGACATTATACCCCACAGTGTACGGACCTGGACAGGAGACTAGAGATGCCACTGAGGAGAAGTTAGAGAAACTACCATCAGAGTCTGCCTGAGTACACCTGGAGCTGGAGCTACTTACATTGATAGACGATACTCTAGTCTATCTTATTTTCAGTACTTCTTTATCTTTTGTAGTAGATTATTTCCACAAAACATTATCTGGTTTTGTACTATGACATTCAGGCTTAGCATTATATATATTCAGCACTTATTCCCATGTTCATTGATATATTTTGTGGATGAGATTAGATTTACCTGTATTAAACTTGTAGTATTTTAGGACAGCGTAGCACATTCCTTTGGGTCCATTAAATTGGATAAAACCCTTAGTGACGTGTCAGCTGGCCAATGCCACGTGGTCTAGTTCCATACATTTTGGGACTGGGGCGTGACATGGTTTTAGTGGTGGCCCATGCAGGTTCAGTTAATTGCTATTGGTATGATAACATGCCCAGCAAGCCTGCTATAGGATAGGAATTACTAGGTCTCATCCACTCTGACTTTATCCTTGAATTTCTACATCCTGCTTGATTCTTATTTCGTGCTTTTCTAAATTATTCTATCTTCTTCAGAAATATGGACATATCCAGTTTACACGCAACTGATGGGGTTGACCAAGCAACAGACCCCTCGCAAGATGTCAATAAAGACCCCAACTACCCCGAGAGACCAGTCCCCGAGACGGACACTGGTTTATCCAACAATCCTGTACCTTCACAATGATCCTACCCAGGGAGCTACGCCAGCCCAGCAAAAAGGACAGACCTCCCAGGCACCGACACCACAGGCAGATACACCCTTTCCAGCCCTGATACCACAACTAGAGGAACAACCACAAAATGTTCCAATTCTTCCAAGCCATGATACAGGACAGAGCATACTATCTCGGTTACGTTACTGTACCGAACAAGCCTGCGTATAGGAATGGAGCATAAGGATCACATCCTCACTTGACTAAACCTCATTCTTCTTTCAACTATCCGATGTTTGGAAAAACTAAGTTTTACGCCAAAGACCCTTTACCCTTGTGACATAAAAGCCAAATGACTGATTTGATTGACAAACTCACGAGTTCCTCGTATAACTTTACGCACAAATCTTTTGCACTCAGATTTTTTGGGCAGATTTCACGCAGAATTTACACAGGAAGAATAAGCAATCTTTTTATGCACAGACTTTTTACGCGGATAACTCTGAAGCCATGCTTTACGCCAAACCATTTTACCTCTTCTTGGTCAACCAGCAACTTAGACCAGGAGTTAGTATGACACCTGTAGATATTATAAGGTCTTATCTTTTTGTGAACTTGAATTATTTTGTAATCATAATCTAGCATACTTAAATTTGCTGTACTGCATTGACTTATGCTGCTATTATAGCCTAGTTTTGTAAGCTTATTCCTTATCAAGCTTGTTCATGATATATGTATTATTGGAGTACTACACTAATACATTTCAGAATCAGTGTATTACGGTCTGATCAACCATAGTACGCTTGGTTCGCCCTTCGCATAACTACTCTACGTGGATTGAGATATGTAGCGATTATTAGACGAAGGTACTTGCCCTTTAGATATGTCTGAGCATATCATATCAGTTACATAACTGTGCTGATACGAATATGTGAATAGGAATTACCAAAATAGGATTTTAAAACCACAACTGCTCTGACAATCCCCATTGAATTCTTTAAACGTCTTGATCCCCACACTTCTAATCTATTTGCCTCCCCTTGAACTCTTGATTATTGTTTTTCGTCTTTCCTTATTTCGGAAAGACAAAACCTCGTGCTTAGTATAAGTACGAAAAGTATATTGGTTTCTGTAGCCATTTCCGTTTGTTTCTTGGGAAAATATCAAACTCCGACATGTCTTAGGCATGGACTGGTTAAGCCATTACAATGCCATACTTGACTGCGGGAAGGAAAGCGTCATCTTTTAGACCACCAGGTTACCCGGAGTCGAGTACATACAGGTATAGATAGGGTATAGATAGTACCTAGAATAGCAAATCATAGTGGTTAACCCTAGTACCTAGTGACTTACAGTATCCGACCTAAATCATTTTTCCACCCTCTAGATAATAACCAGGACTAAGCAAAAACAGATAGGTAGATTACTAGACATTGATTGATAGGCTCAAAACCTATGAATGAAGTGATAGCTGAGAACTACAGGTAGTTTCCAAATTAGATTTAACATACTTGACTTATTCAGGAAGTCAGTGACTTTTAGTCTCGTATTTTCACCTTCGAGAAATCGATTAGTTAAAACTAGTATCGGGAATAGAGCCATTAGATTGAAGGAGAGAATATCGACAGATGTTAGCTTTGAGTTGGATATCGACCAGTTGTAAACCTGATGGTACCCATATAATTTAGGGTACACATAGAATAAAATAGGAGAACATGTGTTTTTTTGAAAAACTCATCTACCCGAGGAACTATCAGATTTGGAGAAAAAAGAAAACTGAGTTCGAGGTACATCGGACCCTTCGATGTGATGGAACGCATCGAAAAAATTGATTACAAGATAGCCTTACCTCAGACATTGGAAAAAGTACATGACGTCTTCCACGTATCCAATTAAGGAGGTACATTCCAGATCCAAGTCATGTACTGGACCATTCAGAAATTACTGTCGACCCAAGTTTATCGTACCAAGAGGAGTCCGTAGAAATCCTAGATCGAAGAGAGAAGGTGTTGCGATGCCAGACTATCCCTCTAGTTCATATTGTATGGAGACATCATGCACCAGACAAGTCAACCTGGGAACGAGAAGAGGATATTCGACAATGTTTCCCCCATCTATTTCCAGACCAGGGTATGTCTTAATATTTCAATCAATCTTCAGCTATCATTAGATGTCTATGTCCTAATATTTTAAATCAATCAATCTTTTTCATTATATGTCTATTTTTATTTCGAGGACAAAATATTCTAAGGAGGGTAGATTGTAAACTCCCTCAACCAGATTTCAATAATTTAGGATTATTTTTAGCTAATTAGAATTATTGCAACTTTTAAAATTTATTTTTGCTTACATATCCTATTGATTTGTGCACCTGTCCATTACCCAATTTATTAGAGCATTACACTGACTATTATCCCCAAACAAAATTCACATACCTCTCCTAGACATGTTAGACTATTTTTTTTAAATTTTGTGCAACTCCCAGATACTTTATTTTGAGCCTCGTTTGAGACGCACAAATATCGTTACAAACGTCCGTATTTATTTTCTATTTAATTTCCTGCTCTGTACCCATCTCTGTTCCAATAAAGATTTGAGGCCCAACCTGCACCTGTTTTGCCCAAACAAAAATACGTTAATATTCTACTTTGTATATACTACAATTAGTATATTGACACCGTATTAAAATTATGGCTCTACCTACCTCTAAATAATTAGTGAACACCATGCGCAGTATTTATTAATTAATAAATACGGTGACCCGTATCACCCAAGAACCAGGCCCAGCCCCAGCCCAGGCTCACCCCCACCACCCAAGGCACTCCCCCAGCTTTCCCCCTCATTTTTGTGTAATTCAGTATTTTTAGGAATCAGTGTTTTTACCAAACAAATTGCGTAATTACGCAAATTCCCAATTTTAGGACCTTTATGCAATTTATAAAATTGCAGGGGTTTTTCTGCAAATTTTTAGTGTGAGGTGTCAACACCTCATTGGCCGGTGAACGTACACCGTCCATGTGGCAGCGGGACCCACCCAAAATATCAGCCAAAATATCCTAAGATATTTTAAAAGCAAAAAACCCCTAAATACCCTTGAGCTTCCCCCTATTTACAACCCATGCCATTGCCCTAAACCCTATAAAACCCGACCCCCTCCCCTCTTCCAAACCCCACACCGCCACCCTCCGGCCACCACCTCCGACCAAACTCAGCCGAACCCTTCGCCACCTCCCTGCCCTCCTCCCCGACCACCGCAGCTCCGCCCTGGCCGACTGCTCCGCCGCCGGCAACCGCTGCAGACCCAACTCCCCAACCCGCACCACAGCACCACCACCACTCCCGACCTCCCCCAGCGCCGCCTACCGCCGTCGTGGACCACCGCCACCACCCCCAAAAGCCTCGCCTTGACCTCCTCCGCTGGACTGACCCACCACCACTGCCCCCCGACCACCACCGTAGCCGGCAGCTCCCCTGCAGCACCTCCACCCTCACCCACACCAGTACCGCCTCCCTCATCCCGACCGCCTCCAGCCACCACCCCGGCCACCTCCGACATCCGCCACCACCACTACCACCTTCGCCCCGACCTCCCCCACCGACCCAACTGCCTGCACCGCCGCCTCCGCCACCGCCCTGGCCGCTGCGGCCACCGCAGGCTGCTGCTACTGCTGCTGCTGCTAACTGTAGTTGCTATTGCAGCCGTCCCTCCGGCCAGCCACCGCCTCCTCCGCCGCCGTCCTCCCGCCGGCGACTAGCCGTGGGCCCCCCCTTGCTGACCTGTCAGGTATAGCACAGTTTAAATACGTAAATACGTGCAATTATACATATGTATATATATTTATATATATGTATGTATTATTATATGTAATTATATATATATTATATATATATTATATAATTATTATTATTATTATATACAGTATATATATATATATATATACAGTGTATATATATATATTATTTATATTATGTAATATAATATGTATATATACATGTATTTTTTTTCTTTATATATATATATATATATATATATATATATATATATATATATATATATATGTATGTATATATTTATTTATGTATATTATATTATATTATACATATATAATTATATATCATAAGTACATTATAATTATATGTATATATATATAATATTATAATATATTATATATGTATGCCTTTTCATTTTATTATTATTATTTATATATATATATATATATATGTATATATATATATATATATATATATATATATATATATATATATATATATATATATATATATATTTACATATATAATTATATATCATAAGTACATTATAATTATATGTATATATATATAATATTATAATATATTATATATGTATGCCTTTTCATTTTATTATTATTATTTATATATATATATATATATATATATATATATATATATATATATATATATATATATATATATATATATATATATATATATATTATTACATATATATGTATATATATATTATAATATATATTAATATATGTATGCTTTTCATTTTTGTTATTTATATATATGAATATATATATATATATATTACATATATATATATGTATATATATATTATAATATATTATTATATGTATATATATATGTATGCCTTTCATTTTTATTTATTTATATAGGTATATATATATATATACTTATATTATTACATATATATTATATATGTCTTTCATTCTTATATTAATTATATATATAATATATATTATAAGTATATGTATACTTATATTTATGCATTTATTTTTCTCTTATTATACATATGTAATTTATATATATGTCTATGTACTTATATTATATATATGTTTATATTTATATTAAGTATATAAATACTATATGTATATACTTAAATGTATATATATATTATTTTTATATTAAAATATATATATATTGTCCTTATTTATACATAAGTATATATATATCCTATACTATATAATACACATCATTCAATTATATTTACGAGCCCTGTAATGTCCTAAACAGAGTACCCCTACGACACAGTCAGTGACCCCGAGTCACAGGACCCCTCAGGCTTGACTGCAAGTACAGGTTTTTGGCACTTCCAGCACAGAGAAGTAGGCAAGTATACCTTGCCATGTTTACTGTTTAATTATAAATGTGTTATATGCTATTTCTCCTGAATTTCATATGACTGTGAGTACCTGAGATTGCCTCGGGTACAGTCAACAGATATGTTGACACGTAGTATAAATAACTTAGACTCTAGTAGACTTTCCAACAAGCTGCGAGGGTATCCTAATATCCTCCTAGACCCTGTCACGGGAACACGCAACAAGGTTGCAATACATATTGGGATGCGAGCTGCGTACTCGATTAGCTACCGGTGCGTGTGACGTGCATCACGGCTTAGCACGAAATCAGGAAAACTCAAGAAATTTATGACTTGACATATAGTTACATTGGGCGGGAAAGATAACTAGTAGACGTATGGGACACCCCCTCCTTGTATGTTATACCTTCGTTCCATGCTCCTCGGAGATGGACGATTGCGGAGTGCCCTTGAGTCAGGGGGCATATGACACATATACTAGCCAGTCACCACGATTGGTGAATTAAGTCAGCATATGTCTAGCCTGCACATTTCCATACGTACTACAAGGTCTTTATATTGCATTCACTTAGATGGTTAGCACACCCTGTATTTATTTATTTATTTATTCAGTATTTATATACATGGCATGTTGTTTTTCTGTATCTTGTTATGTCCCACTGAGGACCTGGTTCCCTGCCAGGTTTAGTTGAGACATTCTACCCCACAGTGTACGGACATGGACAGGAGACTAGAGATGCCACTGAGGAGAAGTTAGAGGAACTACCATCAGAGTCTGCCTGAGTACACCTGGAGCTGGAGCTACTTACATTGATAGACGATACTCTAGTCTATCTTATTTTCAGTACTTCTTTATCTTTTGTAGTGGATTATTTCCACAAAACATTATCTGGTTTTGTACTATGACATTCAGGCTTAGCATTATATATATTCAGCACTTATTCCCATGTTTATTGATATATTTTGTGGATGAGGTTAGATTTACCTGTATTAAACTTGTAGTATTTTAGGACAGCGTAGCGCGTTCCTTTGGGTCCATTAAATTGGATAAAACCCTTAGTGACGTGTCAGCTGGCCAGTGCCACGTAGCCTAGTTCCATACATTTTGGGACTGGGGCGTGACAACTTGTCCAACTATTTCCTCCAACTACCGATACTTTAGGATTCTTCAAGGGTAGTCTAAATCAGTGAAGTTAAAGGCTCGTCCCAGGCGCACCTTGCTCCTAGGCGCAGGGACATCGCATCATTGTAGTCAAGGCGAGGCGCATTTCGTAAGGCGCACTTAAGACGCGCCTTTTTCTGAGGCACATGGTGATTAAGGCGCGCCTAAAAATTATTCAGAAAAAAGCTTATATACTCTTTTTTTACTGTTTCTTTAATACTTTATTTTGTATACTATTTTTTCTAGATTTTTTCTATTTTTTTGTATAATGTTATTTTATACTATCTTTTTTTCTTCTTTTTTTCTCTGTTTTCTTATACCTTTTTGTATAATGGTATTTTTATACTTTTTTTTCTTTTTTTTCTTTTTGTTTTCTTACATTGTTTGGTATAATGTTATTTTTATACTTTTTTAATATCATTTTCATCTTTTGATGAAATCAAAGTCCTATTAATTTGAATTATCCTTACAAAGTACTTGAAGAATATCTTAAAACTTTAATTCAAAGGGTATATATATGTGTGTGTGTGTGCGCGCGCGCGCGCCTCGCATTGCTTGGGCGTGCGCCTTAAGTGCACCTCAGACGATATGGACACTTTGTACCTCGTGTGCGCCTTGCGCCTTTGACTACCTTGGTCTAAATATTTCTCTTTTAACTCATAACACTATATTATAATAAGTTTCTAAAATTTCAAGAAGCATAGGTACTTAATATGGTTTATAAGATCCATTGTGACCTAAATCATGTTTGGAAACTAAACCAATTCATTTCTAAACCATTTTTACTAGGATAATGTACTGTTTCACCCTATGTTCTTATGTAGTATGAAATTAAGCACAAATTTAAATCCAGAAGTAGGGTATTGCGAAACAAAGCTATCGATTTACTACGTATTTTTTTGTTTCGAGTTTGATTAGCGAGACTCCAATTTTAGATACATAGTCTATATGAACTATGCTCACATTTGAATCAATCTAAGGTTAGACTTGAGTTCGTAAGGCGTATTCTTTAATTAAAAGTTCTAACTAACATTAACATTAAGTACTACTAGGTCTTTTGAGTTTCAAAACTATTTCATATGTACAAAAGAAACTTATATTTATCTATCCATGACATTCACTTATCACATGCAAACATAGACGCACACACATAGTGATGTTGACAAAATCAATTATACATTTCCATATTTATCTATACTAACTCATTTATGTGTCCATATTATGTCCAATATATGATATTGTTTAAGTCATTTATATAAATTATGAAAAAATTAGAATATAATTCATATATATTCTACTTATGACAAAATTTAGGACTTCCCTTCTCCAAAATTTTCTTGATATCCTAATTGTATTCTATAGTTGTATCTTATAATGTGTTTATGTCAAGATGAGACACATGAACAACATGTTATATATGTCTATATATATTCAGATTCCAATGATTAACCCTAAGCAAATGCAAATCATAGAAGAGGAGTGAGAAAAATGGTTTGTCTTTGAACCTTAAGGATTTGTAATTATTGAAGATTTATTTATTCTTCTCTTTACTTCCACTTTCCTCCTTAAAACAAGGATAGGAACATATGAAGAATGTTTGAATTAGGAAAAAAATTCAACATTGAGAAATGCGTTTCTTTTTCTTTTATTTTTGAAGGAAAGAATTAAGAAGGAAAGAAAAATCATATACCAAAAGCAAAGGGGTTGCGGTGGCCGACGACGCTAGAGAGCCTAACCGACGGCGGGCTCGGGCTACACAGCCCACGACAGAAGCAACAACAACGCTTGCAGCACCAACAGTGCTTGCAACATCAACAACAGCACATGGGGAGTAGTAGTGTAAACCCCCTCGACCAAATTTTAGGTCTACTTAGCTTAGATCGAGAGATTAGGGTTAGTTTGAAGCCAATTGGAATTTAAATCATAGTGTTTTAGATTATTGTGCAATATTCGTAACACTTTGTGCACCTTACCGTTGCTTCGATATTTGGAGCGCTACACTAGCATTTGCTTTCTAACAAATTTCACACACTTTTTCTAGACGTGTCCGCCTTCCATTCTGACCCTTGTGTAACTCATAAATACCCTCCCTTGTGATTTATTTTAGTCGCACAATATTCGTTACAAGCGTCCGTTCTTAAATTCAAATAAATCCAACTTTGCATTCCTGTCCGTTCCAATCAAAATTGGAGACACAATCTCGCCCCATTTTGTACAACCCAATTTATGATAATATTCTAATCTGAGTCTACTACATCCATGATACTTATGTCCTACCCAATTTTAATCCTATGTATTTCCAATTAATTAAGGAGCACCACTTACACTAATATTAATTAAATTGGTGTAAGGACCTAACCTCACCCAAAATTAGATCCAACACCAACCCAAATCCTCACTCACATCCTCAAGGTTCATACCAAACACCACACACTCTTTTTAGCCACTACATCACACCAAACATGGTATTTTCCCTCATTTAATCCAAATTCCTATTTTTGTGCAATTTTTTAATTATTGAGGACTTTTATGCAAAAGTGCAATGAGGTGTCACCATTCTATTGGTCAAGGCACATAAAGAACCAACCCCTCCCCCTCTTTGACCGGTCCAATCCCTTCTCTCTCTTTTTTGTACACTTTTCTCCATGTTAAATCTCCACCCTCCATTCAACCCAACATCATCTCCACCCTCCAATTTACTTCATATAAACACCCAAGCCCATCCCAAGAAATACATAGGCCGGCCATAATCCCTAGCTTGTCATCACCCTCATCTCTTACATGCAAAACTCCTCCTTCATTATTTTTCTACATCACCATCACCCTCCCTCTTCAAAAGCTGCAAACCCTAAACCTAAACCTAATCTTCACCTCCTCCCTCCGGTCGTCGACCTCGCCGGAGCAGCCGAGACAGCCCACCGCCTCCGTCGACTGAACGTCCCGAGCACCCCTCTCCATCATCTCCCCTCTTCTCCACGCCACCGTCGATCGCAGCGCCCCCGTCGGAGCCCAAGCCGACCACGACCCCGACATCAGTCTCCCAACCGCCGAGTACCGCCTAAACATCACCCGCCGATCCCGGCCATCCCCGCGTCGTCTCCTTCATCACCACTCATCATCACAGCACCACCTAGCACACCGCCTCCATCCCGCCATAGCCTCACACCGCCACCGCAGTTCCCGACCGTCCTCCATCATCTTCCCCGCCGGACCAACCTCTCCATCCACGTTTACCTTGACCCCGACTTCCTTCTTCCCGGGCCAGACATTCATCACCACCACCGAGTCATCTTCCTCACCGCCTCCATCAGTCCCTCGTCTCACCCTTGCCGACCAGACCTCCTCGCCTGAGCACCCCACCTCCGGTCACGACAACAGCATCCTGCACCACGGAGCACCACCGCTTCGACCTCCCTCACCCCGACTTCCTCACGCTGAACCATCCGCCGAGAACCACTTCACCTCCGTTCTCCTCCCCTTCCACATCCCGCCCCCGTCCTCGTCGCAGCTGCCTCGCCTGAGCCGCTCCTCTCCGGCCATCCCCGGAACATCATCACCATCATCATCATCACCATTGTCAACATCATCATCATCAACATCATCACCAACAACATCATCACCATCATCAACATCATCAACATCCTCACCATCATCATCATCAACATCATCAACATCATCATCAACAACATCATCATCGTCGTCGTCATCGTCGACCCCGGGTGTGCCCATCAAGGTTCGTAGCTTGCCCCTTCCTTCATGCGTGCATTGTGTGACACGAAGTATTCGTGCACTTTAGTGACCAGTGTATATGTGTGTGTGTGCATGTTTAATAGTAATTAGTATTAATAATAATTAGGTTTGTAGATTACTTAATGGGGAAATTGATTTCTAGTACTACATATGATGTGTGACCATAGGTATTAGTTGTGGGTATACCGTGTATTTGCATTGATTGTATGACCCTGAGTATTAGTAAATTGACTGTCTTGTGTACACTAACGTACTGGCTTTAGACATGTGTTAGTGAGTTGATTGTCTGGTTATGCACATTATTCGAGGACATGACACCTGTGCGTTTAGACACGCACACTTGACCCTGCTAGATTGACCAGTACCACCCCTGTCTTGCGTAGTTTTTGAGTTTAGTGTAATCGTATTTGTGTGTGTGCTAGTGTAACGACTGATGCTATATTGTATTATATTATATATATATAGGACCATTGGATCATCCTGCGAGACTTCGGGAGCAGGTTATTGGCAGTCGCAGCTTGAGGACCCAGGCAAGTATACCTTATCTTGTTGTACTGTTTAAATTCAGTTACTATTTAGTTGCATGTTTACCTGTTTTAATATTGTATTTAACTGTGCGCGTCCGAGAAAGACTCGGATGCAGTCAACGAAGGCGTTGACGTTAGGACTTGTGTCTGACCTAGTGTCTAGTGGACGCACCTAAAATCGTGGAGTTATCAGTATGACTCCCCAGACCTTGACACATTTCTTACACGGGTTGTGAGTCTTATATAGGAAACGGACTTGCGTATTCGGTTGGCCACTTGTACGTGTAGGTCGTGCGACGGATAGGGTATAACTGCTAATAGTGATGCATGTTAGAAGACTTAGCAGTTATTAGTAGTCCAGGAACATAGACTATTGTAGTATGCTGGTCCAATCCTTGTCCTTGTTTGGTTGTAAGGTTGGGCTATTGTTCTAACGATAGGCTATGAGCCAAAGTTACGACGCTGATACTCGCACTCCGTCTCGACGTAGTAGCTAAAGCGTGTTGTGTATACAACATGCATAGAGCATTGGACAGGGAGGACAACTAGTAGGCGTATGGGACACCCACCTCCTTTATACAGATACCGCGTTCTTCGGAACGATACAGACGTATATATATTTATGCAGATACCGCGTTCTTTAGAGTGTTGGACGTTACTTATGGTTTTTGCAGATACCATACTCTAGAGAACGTTGGACGTTATTACTTATACAGATACCACGCTCCTTGGAGCTGGACGTTATTATATTGCAGAGTACCCTTGTTATGGGGACATATGTGGCATATACTAGCCAGTCACGGCGATTGGTGAATTACGTCAGCATATGTCTAGCCTACACTTTCCATACGCACTAAGTTGTCCTCAAATTACATTTTACGTAGCTAGTTAGTTCACCCTCGAGTTTTCACAGTATTTACTTTATGGCATGTATTTTTGTATCTTGTTACGTCCCTCTGAGGACCTGGTTCCCTTCCAGGTTATTTGTACAGTTTGCAAGATGCTTGATCTAGTAGAGTGTGAACATCGTTGCAGGTATCTTTATATTTTCAGCTATTACAGTCATGTACTACTTTCTATTTTTTATTCTGCTTTTATAGCCTAGTGTTTATAGACCTATGTTGTTCTTTTTGGTCTATTTGAACGGATGTATTATTGGGCTGCAGACTGATGATGCGTATCGTTCTTTCTTGAAATTATTCACCATGGATTGAGATTTAGTTTTTAGTTGTTGCATGTTAGAAATAGATTATTTATTGGATCACTTGACCATGGACAGCGTAAGTGCGCTTCGTCGGGTCCATTAAATTGGAAAGCCCTATGGAGTTGTACCAGCTGGCCATTGCCACGTGTCTGGTCCCACGTGTTTTGGGACTGGGGCGTGACAAGTAGTAGTTAAGTTAGGAGCTTAGGGAAGAGAAGTTAGGGTTAAGAGAGAGGAGCCAGAAGGGGAGGGGTAAGGGAGAATGGTGGTTCTCTCTCCCTCTTCAAATACTTTTTTTATTTTCTTATTTTTTTAAAAATTTGAAACATGATAATTATGTTTCTATACTAAAATTACTAAAATAACCTTAATTTAACATGCATCTATACCTAGTGTCTTGGTAAAATTTTGCAAATTGTAAATTTTACTAAGGATTTATTAGAAATTCTTTCTTCTTTTTTTGAATAAAAAGGTTTATTTATTTTAGTTTAATTAAAAACCGTATTTATTAATTATATATAAAGGAATATTTTATTCATAAATAAAATAATTAAATCCCGTAAATATGAAAATGTTCGATAGTGGATACCGTATTTCAAAATACAGTTGTGACATATATCTGGAAGTATACTCACTTGACCTTAATGTACTCTCTTTTTCTAATATATGAGTACTTTTTATCGAATTTTTGGCAACATAAGAAGTTTAACAAGGCGTCCACATCGAAATGGCTATACATCTAGATATTTCAACGTCCTAAAAAAGTATTGACATCAGCTCACTTTTTTATTCGATTAAGGTTTTTTCGCTAGATTTTTCGAATCAAGAGTTTTTGTGAAGTATATCTAGATATATATATCTCTAGAAACTCGTGTTAGAATGTTGCGTGAAGACTGATGTTGATCATCACTAAAGACAAATGTTAGTCTTCCCTGAAGATTTATGTTGATAATTCTTGAAGATTGATATAGATTGATTATTGAGTTGTGCAAGGTATCTACTTCATGGTATTAGTCACCAGAAAGACTATTGCCAACCTTCAAACTTCCATATGTTTGGTAGGCATATAGAGGATAAGGCCATTTGATGTGTATGACAAGAGATAAAGACAAGTTTTTGAGAGCTTAATCCAAAAAGGATGTTGAGAAGGAAGAGGAGTTTCCAGTTGAATCCCATCCCGAATGCAGTTGAGCATTTCAAGGTTTACAAGTTTAGTGACAATATAAAAGAATTGAATATAAGATTAATTAGTTTCATAACGGATTATTAGCTTGTGACATTGATATATGGTCTTGGACTAACTATAATTTTGTAGCCAATGGGACAAATCCAATATCACAACTATAGGTGGACTCGATTAAAGCCGAATAAAATCTTACAAGTTTCATCACACCCAAACTCAAAACCATGCTCACTAGTCATTGATATAGGCTTCTTATTTGTCAATTACGTATTGATTTCGTTGGGGTCTTTGAGATTGAGCTTTAGAAAATAGTCTGACATCCGTGTGGCAACCTCATGTATGAATTTCAATATAAAATTCATCTTTTATTGACTTATACACATGGGAGTGGTAGCCCATCTGGTTGAGATGGTGGGATATTTTCAGAGGGCAAGGCTGAAGACACCCAAGTATATATATATATATATATATATATATATATATATATATATATATATATCACTCAATTCTTTGGAATTTACCTTCGAAGCTAGGCCACGAAGGGGTCTAACGCCTCCCACTCGGGCTTGGACGAATGGCGCAAAATTGTATTTTGATGATGTACTTTACATTTTGCATGTACGCATCAGGCGCTTATGCTCGCCGTTTATGCTCATATCTGCGCAAATGCCACATGGAGTAGTGTGGGCTTCCGTACGTATGCATCGGTCACGAGATAGCACTTTTGTACGAAGTTGCGCCATTTGCACTCTTTTTCGTGCGAGTGCTACGGGGAACAATACGGGCTTTTGCGGGTGCTTGTGTGTGGGCTTTCATGCGGAGCTGTGTGGGTGTGCACAGAGCAGCGCGGGTGCACGGGTATGCCGATGCAATGCTGGTGCACGCTGGTGCTTCCTCGTGGGCTTTCCGCGAGTGCTCGTAGAGTAACGCGGAGCTGAACGGAGTTTCATTCATTGCTTTTGATCGTAACTGTCCATTAAATATGGGTTATTGTTGTAACCGCCCACTTTATGATGAGTTGTTCTTTGATTTTAATGTCTATAATGGGTAGTCGGCTGCTTGGGAGGGTTGTTTTTGTAGAAGCATAGAAAAATATGAGCTTAAAAACGACTCTTAGGCGTGAAAGACTGCCACTCCTAAAAGAAGTATGCAATATGATCCCTGAAGTTCATTTGCGTGTAGAGATCAGTTTCGCGTAAAACTAGGGCTGCTACTCAGCTAACAAAGAGAAGATCATCTTTTAGGCACAAAAGAGCTCCATGCCTAAGAGCCATCACGCCTAAAAATATGGTTCACTCAGGCTATTTCTCTTCATTAAACATGCCCTCTACGTGTCAACTACATATTGGAGCAAGTGTCAGCATGTCAAGCTACCAATATTCGAAAATATGACATTTAGGCGTAGCAATATCTCATGCATGAAGAAGTCTCTCTGGTTGAGGAATGATCTATGCCTAAGAGGATTCATGCCTAAGAGAAGCCATGTAGAACCGCCGCTTCATATTCTCATTAAGATATTATGTGCATTGAAGAGAGCTCTGATAGCTCTAACAACGACTTCGTATTCCATGAAACGTACGCAATTGTTACGGAATACGAGGAAGAGATATTTATTATGCCACAACAATCATGGCATTTAATCATGTCTCTCCATAACGGACGCCATGTGGCAAGCCAAGCAGCCGTAGCGCCTAAAATTTTTCACGCAAAATGGTGGTCACACCTAAGACTGCTGAGGATTTTCTATATAAAATAGGATATACTGAAGGGTTTTCACACCTAAGTGTTGCTTCTTCTCTCTGCATTAATGACTTGCTAACATCTGTAAGCATTATGAATTTCGAGGACTGCGCACGTCTGTCAATGCGTCTGTTTTAGAATTCAAAATAACCGTCATGATTATGCTGTCGTAATCATGACAATTAATTTGTTCTTTGTAACTGATGACACGTGTCACGTGGACAGTGTTTTGTGCGAGTATTCAGATCCACTTTTTATACACAGTGAATACATGGAAGCCCCTACGCATAAAAAGTGTAACAAGTGCTTTTGCTTGGATTTTTTTTGCAAAATTTCAACAGTTCAACTGTTACCGCGTAAATGGCTATAAATACCTTAGGATTTGTGCTGTTAAGATATCGAAAGTATCGAGTCTTGAACCCAGAGCTTACTTGCTGCCACTTTTCGTTCTCCACGACGTTTGTAAGGTAAAATTAGCAATTCTTCCTATCTTCGTGCCAGGTAGTCAAAGGAGCAAAGCGATCACGCATAGACAGGACCTCTATCGCTACTCTTCCCCAGATTTTTTTTCTTGAACTTAAAAAAATCTTGTTGTAAGAAAGTATTCTTTGTACTTAGAAAGCATAAACAATGTTTTCAATAAGAAATTGTATTTCTTTTTGTTAATGAAAAAACAGTCTTCCCTATATATTCAGAAGTTCTTCCCTTTTGCAAAAGAGAACAAATAAAAATATGCTACGTGAGAAGAGTTAGTAGCAGCCACACGAAGCAACAAAATGCTGTCGGTTCGTGCACGCTAAGGGAGTCCAAGTTCTGTTCATACAAGAGTGACAAGGTGAACATTCCAGAAGTTTGTTGTATTTCTGAACTTATTGATTCACGGGAGATGGAATAAGATCGAATCTTGCTTTAAGCAACGGTGATCATCATCACCCCCAGCGAGTTGTCTTCTTCAACAGTTTCTTTCTCACATTTTGTTTGCAGTTGTAACGAGTTTTTGTATTTGCAATTGTGTTGCAAGTTTGTTAGCTTTTATATTTCTCAAATTCTAATCTTCATTTCCAATTTTGTTAGCGTCATTGTCGTCGTTGTAATTTCGGTTTTCTAAGTACATTGTGCGATTTTTGTAATCCGGTAACAACATATTTCACTATAAATTCTAACTACTCTATACAGTAATATCTTGCTAATCTTAACTTTAAGCAATCCATTTGAATATCTGCAATCCCTAGAGTATTACAAACATATGAATAATTTGCTGCAACAAACTTTTTTGTACATAGGATCATTGATCCTATCGGTCTAGATAGATAGATAGATATATTTCTAGATTGCAAGAAAAATTGTTGTAATTTCGGTTTTCTAAGTACATTGTGCGATTTTTGTAATCCGGTAACAACAGATTTCCCTATAAATTCTAACTACTCTATACAGTAATATCTTGCTAATCTTAACTTTAAGCAATCCATTTGAACATCTGCAATCCGTAGAGTATTACAAACATATGAAGAAATACAAATAACAATTTGCAGCAACAAACTTTATTGTACATAGGATCATTGATCCTATCGGTCTAGATAGATAGAAAGATATATTTCTAGATTGCAAGGAAAATTGTTGTAAGATTACCTATTTTGCTGATAGACGATTTCACGCAATTAAACATATAACTAGCTCCTGAATAGCTCCAGGCAGTGCTCCTGATCCAAGTTTCTACTCCAGAACTTCTTGTAGTATTCGTCGTAGGTGTAACTCCTGTATATGGCCGGAGACCCGTCGCCGGTGAGCTTCTCCGCAGGGCTAATCACTGTGCTATTACAAGGGCAAAGGAAAGAGGCGACTGACATCCTTTCCCTGCTCGAATTAACCACAGCGCGGTGCCAAACACTCTTGTACCTACTGTTACTCAGTGCCTGCAGCAGCAAAGAATCATTATCACCCCCATCCGCTGAAATGAGTACTTCAGCATTAACATAGAATACTCTCACTATTTCATGTCGGGACGGTTCTGGCGGTCCAGGATAGACTGGACGGCGGCTCATGGTGGTACGAGGACTAAAGGGACACCAACATGAACATATCTAAAAATAGAACCAATATCTACCATTGACAAACTTTAACACAAATTTGTTGTATGTGCATCCAAAGTGGGAAGACTCAATATCATACTCCAAATTGTTTTTAGAAATCATGCAAATTAATATTTTTGAAATGTCCTTGTCATATTGGCACACAAGTGACACAACGACACATTTCAAATAACACATCAAATTCATACTTCGAATTAATCTCCTTTTTTTTCTCTTAATTAATATTTTTTTCTTCCTTCTGCTCCCTCTTGGTGGGCCCAGTTGGGTTACTATTCATTTTCTATGGCACGCTTGAAATTTAGAGTGTCTCTTGGCTTGCTAGTATTTTTCAAGTATGGACAAAAGCCCGTTGCAGGTCCCAAGTGCTACAAATTTGACTAAAGTAAAAATTGTAGCACTTGAAACATTAGAAGTCCTAAGTTTAATACTTGGTGATAACATTTTTTAGTGTACAAATTTGGACACTAGAAGTCCTTAGTTTAATTCTTGGTGAAAACAATTTTTTTGGGTATATATTTCCTTTCCTTTTCGTTTTTTTATTATTTATGGAGGGTCATATTTTGGAAGTTTTTCTCAGACTCCCCATGAGCTCAGGACTGGCCCTGCTACCATGTACACTACCCAACATTAATTTGCTCACTTCTAGGGCCGACCCAGAGGGTAGGCAAGGTGGACGACTGCCCAAGACCTCTCAATGGACAAGGCCCTCTAAACGGGACCAAGATTACTTTCTAGCCCAAGTCCTTGTAATTAGAAAGTCGAAACAAGTTCTAGACCCATTTAAGTAGTACATCATAGTAATGACTTTAATAAGAAGACGGCTCAAAAGATGCCTACACCCACTTATACATACTATAGTAATCAAAATGGCAATAACATAGTTTGAACCTTAGATCAAGAAATGCATTGAAAGAACTATTACCACGAGACCAACTAATTAACTTTTTATTTTTTCAAATATTTTTATCATTTTAACGGTTTTTTTTTTTCCGCCTCCAAATAATATTATTTTTATTTGTCATGTTTGAGTGTTAGAAAAAATAACACTAAGGTTACTCAACTAGTATTTTTTATCATTTTTTTATTTGTTAATTTTTTTAGAAATTTTTTTTTTTGATAAATTTGGTATCTAATAAAAAATCAATAAAATCAATAAAATTATTTTAAAAATCAAATATTTTTCATTTATTCCTTCAAGCGGCATCACTTTCAAATCTCGCTCAAGGTCCTAAGAGTTCTTGACCGGTCTGTCACTACCCAACATTCGCCGGATTCTATATATATATATATATATATATATATATATATATATATATATCGTGATTTCGGTAATCACCAGTTTAAAGTGTGGAAGTACTTGGTAGTTGATTATTGAACTAATAGAAATTTGAACGTAAACAAAATATTTCTTTAATTTGACACCTGTAACTGATCCCCAATGTTGATGACCAGCGCATCGGGGCTGGGCCGGGCCGCTACTGCAATCCATCGACCTTCTCGGAGCACCTGCAGGCCGTCCACGTACTGATCCTGGAGAAGGATCGTGAGGGCGTTGGGGTCCGTGTGGGCTGGCAACCCATACGTTAGCTCCGGCTCCGGACACGGCGGGTAGTAGTTGATGGCCATGTGCTGCTCCTGCTCGCCGAAGACCTTCTCGATGTAGTCGTGTTCGAGTCCTAGGCTTAGAGATATCAGCCCGAGTAGCCGGAAGCCGAGTTCCCGGACTTCTCTGCAGTAAGTGCTCACTACATCCCTGAAACGAGTTCAGCAGCAAATCAAAACTACCAATGTTAACTGTGATAAGCGACTATATTTGGTTGCATGTAAATGGTGTTGTCTAAGAAAAAATTATTCAGTGGACCGGCCTTACCATGTGGTAGTAGTCACACTTTGCTCTTCACCAATAGCAGCATAACAAATCAGCTATTGGTGGAGAGCAAGACCTCACCACTGCCATGTGGTGAGACCGGTCCAATGAATAATTTTTTTTCAGATGTAGAGAGGTGAGCATTTGGTTTATTCGGTTTCAACCGAACCGAAAGAGTCAAAACCGAATAAAATAAAATATATAAGTCTGAAACCGAACCGAAATTAGTCATTACGAAATCAAACCGAATAATAGATTTAGTTTTTTCGGTTGGACTATTTCTATTATTTAATAGGCCGTGTCCAAAGTTGCGATCGTGGTTAAACTATATTAAAATTTATAATTGTTATACACATATTTGTTATATTTTAAAATTGTGTCCAAAGTTATACTAGTTATTAAATTACCAAAGTTGTACTTCAAAACACAAACATATAATAGTTGTTTTCAAAAATATACAAAAATATACACAATTTTAATCATAAAATATGCATATATAAAATTGATGGTATTTATATAATTTTAGAAGTCTTATTCACTTTTCAGTTTAGGACCGAAATAAAAATTCAAAACAGAAAGCGAATAAATTTTTTTAGTAGTTTCAAAATCGAAACCAAATTAAAACAAAATTCAAACCAAACTGAATCACTTTTTCGATTCGATTTAATTTTTGGTCCAAAATCATATAATGCTCATGTTGGTGTTTTTCACTTAGGTTGAGAAGTTTGTCCCACATTGAAAAACCACCAATATATATATCTCAATATATAGCTATGCTTAGTATTGGTATATGCACATGGGGAGGTGATCCATGTGGGTTGACTTTCCTAGAGGGTTAAGGGTGAACTTTATTATGACAATCTTTATTTTGTCACCACCTCTGAAAAGTTTTTCTTAGGAGCTAAGTTTCGAAGGGACTTAGCGATTCAGACTCGGTCTCAGGCTCGGACACAAAGTGGCGCTTTGTTGGCGCACTTAGCACGTAAGCATGGCGCTCGTACGCTCATTTTATGTGCGAGTTGCATAAACGGTTGCTTGTTCGGGCATATGCGGCTTGGAGCTAAGCGTTCAGTGGTTATGCGGCCAGGGGCTATGCAGCCAGGTTGGGATGAACGACTTACATATGGTGGGGATAGGGTCTGCTATAGGCGGAGCATGCGGGGCATGATTTTCTATGCCTTCTGAAAAATACGACACATGCGGCACAAGCGGCTGCTTTCGGTGTTTGGCGGCCTTGTCTGCCTTGTGTAGTACAGTGTGACCGACGACGGAGATGGCGCATGTAACGCGGGCGGCGCCTGCGGCTCTGACACCCAATTTTTGGAGGATCTGGTCGGTCAGCGCATATGCGGTCTGGAGTTTTCTAAGGCCGCATAGGTGCCATTTCTCTCTCTCTCTCTCTCTCTCTCTCTCTCTATATATATATATATATATATATATATATATATATATATATATGACCTCTTCTTTCATTTGAAGATAGAAAAAACAGATAAAAAAATTGAGAACACCAGATCACATTTGCGGCGCAGAGTGTCCCCCTCCCACATGGTGTTTCCGGGTATTTTTGAATGTGACATTGAGCATTTCAGAAGTTCATTTATGAACTTTCTGGTTCCTGGGGGAAGATCGTCTGTACGAGAAATCTTGCTTTGAGTAACGGTAGTTTTGACCACCCCAGCAAGGAGCTTTTTTTAGCTTTTTCTTTGCTCGTTCATTCTCATTGTATCGTCTATGAACGTAAAGAGAACATTTTTCTTGTTGCTTGTTATAATTTTTATTTTCTTCGGAGTTTGTTGGTAAAATGTTCTTGGTTCGTGCTTCGTTGGAAACGAGAAATATCATATGAGAAAATCTTGTGTGAATCTCTGATCTCGACGACCACTTGGGTTCCAGTAGAGAGAGGAAATTTGGGTCTCGCTAGTAGCTCCACTATGGCCGACATTCTACCATCTTTGATTCACCTCGGGACTAACAATCTCAAAGCAAGATCCGAAGCAAGATGAAAGAATATCCGATCAAATCTTCTCGACAACAAGTTTTCACAAACTTGAGAAGATTGACGGGATACACTTCGAATATTTGGATTAGGGAAGGAGTCCTTTGTCAAATGTTGAAAGTGAGTTATCGGAACCTACTATTTTCTAGGATGGAGGAGTTAGCGTTTGAAGGACGCGCATTCCAGTTGGAAGGAAGATTACAAGATGACCAAGGATTGCAGAGTATGCACATGACAAGTCTTAGCGCAAGACAATTCATGGTGGTTGGCAGACTCTTGTCGCATGGTAGTCTCTTGGCCGCATAACAGACTTGTCGCATGGCAGATTATTGGCACATGACAAAGTTGGCCGCATATATCTTATGCGCATGCAAGAGGCGCATGGAGACTTATGCACAGGGTCATCTCTGGGCATGGCAAGATTGGCGCATGATGGACTATGTGCATGAAGGTCACTACACTTAACAAGACTTGGCACATGGGTGAAATTGGAGCTTGACAATAAAACCAATTCAAACCAACATAGCAAGGTATAACTAAACTTGGTTCCTTTGGTTACTTAACTTGGTTGCTATTATTGTGTAAGTTGAGTCATCAAGCATGGTTGCTAACTGGTGGGTAGACACTAGTGCATCGGGACACGCATGCTCTGTGAAAGAACAGTTCACCAAGGAAAAGCACTATCTTAGAAGAAGGTCTTTATGGCGAACAAGTGTCAAGCAGAAAATCTAGGAATTGGGATTATGATTATGGACTTCCGGTATGAGAAATAGATTGCTCTTATTGAGTTGTGACACATTTGACTATGACACGTCTTTTTCAACAAAGATGTCTAGTTCATGGATATCTCCAAGATAGGGATTATGATTCTAGATTACAAAGTACTTGAAGATTTGGGTTACAAACTTCCAAGTAAGTACTTTGTAATCCAATCTTCAAGTATTCAATAAATAAAGTATTTTGTGTTCCTATCAAATGTGTTCAACTTTGGTCCTATGTATTTTACATTCCGTGCTTCTATATATGTATATTTTTGTCTAATATATGTATATTTTTGTCTAACTTGTGTTTTGTCCAGGTACTATACCTTATGCAAGTGCAACTTAGGCTTACACGACATCACGTCCAAGCGAGGACGATCGGCTCTTACGGGATCAGGACGTGACAAGGAGCAGTATGTGTGTTATTAACCACTGTAAGCTGTGAAGAGAGTCGTCAAAATTCTCAAGTGGACTCAGTGGTATATCTTGCACTACAAAAGTTATCTAAATATAATGGAAGGCTTCAGTAATGCAAGTTGGTGCTCAGAAAAGAAGAGTGAAAGATCCACATGAGGATGTGACTTCTCCAGGGGTGGTACTGCTATGTCATGGAAGTCGAAGAAACAATCTTTACTCTCAGAGTTCTATGTACTATAAGTTGCAACATATAAAGCAAAATGGCTCTGGAAGCTCTCAAATAATCTTCCTATGGATGAGCGCAGCTAGCGTGAATCATTACAGTGGTTAATGTTCGAAGCTAAGTGATTCTGGCGAATCTGTTTATGATAGGCCTCAAGGGCCATTACAGAACACTGAATGAGCGCAGCTAGCATAGATCATTACAATAGTTAAAGATCAGAGTCAGGTAAATCTGGCGGATCCGTTCATAACAGGCCTCAAGCGCCAGCTGATCGTAAGAACTATAAAGGAGTGTAGTACTCCATGCTACCATGGGGTGACACCACTATGAGGTACCTCGACAGGGTAAAACCTCGACTTTGGGCCATGTCACAGCGGCAGTAGCACCACATATAGTCAGAGTCAAGCACTATAAAGGAGCATAGTTCTCCATGTTACTGTGTGGTGACACCACCATGAAGTACCTTGACAGGGTAAAGCCTCGACTGCGGGCCATGTTACAGTGTCAATAATACCGCACATAGTCAATGAAATAGCAGATATGGGCTTGGATGACCTCTGATATTGCGTCTTTGTAATCATACCATTTAGTTTTATGCTATTGGTTCAAAGAAAAATCTACGAGACATCTAGCTATTGGTTCAAGGGGGGACCATTGACCAGGAGAATATCAGGTACAGTGGGTAGTCCTTAAGGACACTGTGGGATACGTACCCGAAACTACTATAGTCTACTATTTGTTCGTGATCAAAACATTTTCTGTGGAAGGATGGCATTGACGCCTTAATGAGTTCTCGGACAGAGTGAATGTCCGGCATGCGTTGCAGAAAGCACGAGTAGTTTCAACACTACAAGGGACTTGTATCATATGCTCCAGTGGAGTGAACCTCGTCTTCGATCGGTCCATGTCACAGCGGCAGTAGCACCGCACATAGGCAGGTGGCCTAATGCTGAAAGGAGATAGAGAGTGGTAGTACAACACTACAAAGAGGCATGTGACCTCATGCTACAGTGGGTGACACCACATGAGGGAGTGAACCTCGACTTCGAGCCATATCACAGCGGCGTAGCACCGCACGGAAGCGCAAGGCTTCATGCTGAGATGGCTTCATGCTGAGATATAGTACAACACTACTAAGAGACTGGTGACCTCATACTACAGTGAACCTCGACTTTGAGCCATGTCACAGCGACGTAGAACCGCACATGAGCGCAAGGCTCCATGTTGTGTATAGTAACGACACTACTAAGAGGCATGTATCCTCATGCTACAGTAATTTGACACCACAAGAGGGGATCCTCGGCCTTGGGCGGTCATGTCATTGCGGCGTAGCACCTCACAGAAGCGCAAGGCTTCATGCCGGATAATAAACTCTCTATAGTAGAAGAACTCACCTAAGTGTATGGATAGAGATGTAGGTCGTCTCTTAAGAAAAAGCTTGTAGACGTCCAAGGTACATACACTGAGACCAGGTCAGCACATGATCTTTAACGTGCGACCGGATGGCACAACTGAGGTCATTGTTTAAGTGGAAAGAATATCAGCTATGTTGCATAATTCAAGGCATAGTCTATTCTTGTATCGTACTGTTGTTTGATCCATGTGGAAAGATCCAAGTCGTCGGCGACATCTATCCTAACGCATGATGACAATCACTGTGAGGAACGTTCGACCATATATTGTGATATATATGGGAGATTGTTGGTGTTTTTCACTTAACTTTGAGAGTTTTAGTCCAACATTGGAAAACCACTAATGTGTATATCTCAATATATAACTATGCTTAGTATTGGTATATGCACATGGGGTGGTGGCCTATTTGAGTTGACTTTTCTAGAGGGATTAAGTGTGAACTCCATTATGACAATCTTTATTTTGTCACCACCTCTGGAAAAATTTTCTTATGAGCTAAGCCACGAAGGGACATAGCGCCTCAGACTCGGGCTCAAGAGCGCAAAGTAGCGCTTTGTTGGCACACTTTGCACTTAGTACGTCAGCATCTTCACATGTCGCTCGTGCGCTCCTTTTATGCGCGAGTTGCATGCATGGTTGCTTGCTCGGACGCATGCTTCGTGGCACATGCGGCATGGCACTATGCGTCAAGGCGTTATGCGGCCAGGGGTTATGCAGCCTGACGCTATGCGGTCAAACGCTATGCGACCTGGGTCTATGTGGCCAGGCGCTATCCGGCTAGGGGCTATGCTGTATGGCGCTATGCGTCCAGGTTGGGATCGATGATCGAGTTACATGTGGAGGGGACATGGTCTGCTATAAGAGGCGCATGCGGCACATAATTTTTTGTGCCTTTCGAAAAATATGGTGCAAGCGGCTACTTTCGGTGTTTGGCGGCCTTGTCTGTCTCGTGCAGTACAACATGACCGACGACTCCAGTTTTTGGAGGATCTGGTCGGTCATCACATATGCGACCTAGAGTTTTCTCATGCCCATATGTTCTGCTTTTATCTATATATAGATGACCTCTTCTTTCATTTGAAGAGAGAAAAAACTGAGAACATCATATCGCATTTGCGGTCCAGAGTGTCCCCCTCCCACATGGTGTTTCCGATTGTTTTCGAAGGTGACATTGAGCATTTCAGAAGTTCATTGTGAACTTGCTGATTCCAGGGGACAGATCGTCTGTACGACGAATCTTGCTTTGAGCAACGATGGTTTTGATCACCCTAGCAAGGAGCTTTTCTTCAGCTTTTCCTTTGCTCGTTCATTCTCATTGTAGCGTTTGCGAACGTAAAGAGAAGAACATTTTTCTTGTTGCTTGTTGTAATCTTTATTTTTTTTGGAGTTTATTTATAACTTATTCTTAGTTCGTGCTTCGTTGGAATCGAAAAATATCAAATGAAGAACCCTTGTATGAATCTCTGATCTCGACGACCACTTAAGTTTCAGTAAAAAACGAATCTTTGGATCTCGTTAATAGCTACACTATAGTCCGTGTTTTACTATCTTTGATCTGTTCAGAACTAATAGCTCACCCCTAAATAAAAAGAAGCCATCAACAAAGGATATAAATGCTCAAATGCTACAGTAGTCAATTCTCAACCAATACAGTTCTTATTGTTTAAGCATTTGCACATGCTCAGTGAAGGTCTTTTATGGCAAGCTGCTGAGACTTCTGTTTCCAGCGACATAAATTAACGGTCAGTATTGGGAGTTGGTCCGGTCTGTTGCTGGTAATGGGAGCAATGAATGAATGCATGGATAGGCCTTTGGTGAGAAGTCAGTGTCATGTGCCAGATCTTTATATATGTAACGGTGATTTTTTCCAATACCGCAGCTCAAACCGAACGCTGATTTGGCCTTCATTGGCTCAATCCCTTCACGAATGGTCGTCCATACCGACCAATAAGAAGGAGACACGTCAGCATAAACTGAACTGCAATTCTCTTCCCTCGATCCATAAAGCAGTGTTGGACTTTTTTTGCGACTTATTTTTTGTGACTAAAGACTAATGAACATTTTACAGTTTTTACAGGAGGAAAACGAAGAAGGGTGTTGACTAAGCATACACTTAAAAATTGGTGGCACTCTAATCTTTATTTAGTCTTTCAGCAGCCCAGGAACTAATGAGTCATCAGGATACCACTGACACAAACACATAAGTTACGTTCAAGAGAGGTATAGAGAAGTCTAACAACATTTTGGATTTGGACAACCTTCTTCATATGACAATTTTTCAAACAATTTAGTTTTCTTAAGAGCAACCTAGTCCAAATTCAACATAAATCTATATCTTTTCAATAGGAATAAAAGTCAATCAAAATTAGTTCCGGTTAAGACAACGCAATCTCTCGAGCCTGCTCTGGTCACGATTGGAGCATGAGGTAAGTATAGACTTTTTGGGCTCAAATAATTCGATTAGAAAACCGAATTAGAAGTGCTTGATTGATTGAATTGGAAAAAATATGCAGCTCTAACTGGTTGATAATCTGAGACATCACCATCTAGATGTATGATACATATATATACACCTGAAACTTTTCAGGTTTCGAGTTACTGCACACAGCAAAGGTAGGCAAGCTACGAAGTGGCTACAGATTGTTCGTGTCGCAAAGAATTTGATTGAAAACTTGAACTTCTTTAATCCAAACGTGCATCAACAGGACCACTAACTAGTTTAGAAAATGAGACATATAGGCGATAATTAACTTGTTAGAGCACGAGACGACAAGATCTAGATGCATATATCAGCTGAACCTTTTCAGACCTTGTAGTACTTGAACTTGATAGTTCAAGGCTCTTTTACGTAGAGCTGAGATAGAATTCTACTGATTCGAATTCTTTAGAATAACTCAGGTAAATTTAGTAGATCCATTTAGTAATAGGAGGTCACTAGTGACGATAGATCAGAGCCGTCTAGGAGGCATCTTGAGATATAAATATAGGTTTAAGTTGGATTTGAATTGGACTGATCCTAAGGGATTGTTTAGTTCGACGAAGTGCGACGAAATAAAATTTTTAGAAATCGACATTTTGCACACGCAATGCGATGAAGTTGAACGAAATGCAGCAAAGTAAATAAAATCTTCCGTTTTGAGTGTTTTGAAGAAGTGAATGTTAGGAGTAGAAAATTATAAAGTTTGGTACTTGGTTGGTTGTTGAAGTGATGGAAAAGTGTAATTTTTGTTGTTGTTGAAGTGATATGAATAGTAAATCTTCTTTTTGTTAAAGTAGAGAGAAGATGGTCCTTCAACAAAACGTGCAAAGTGGAAATGATGACTTTCCACTTCCGCGTTCTATTTCGGAAGAAAGAATTCCGATGTTAAAACTTCGATTTCGTTGCAGACGGAATTTACTGTTCATGTCAAATCAAATAAATATAGTCTGCAAATTTTTCAAACCGACACGTGAAATAATTCAAAATTTAAATTTTGATCACTTTCGTGCTCCAAATATACGAACCAAACGTCTCCTAAAGAAAATATTCTTATAAAAGGGTGGTTAGGCTTACCCGGCCCTGGATAGATCTATGAACAAGATTTTACCTATTTAGAGGAGGAATTGCCGGTTAACTTGCAGATTTATTATATAAAAAAGAAATAGGGAATGCTTGACAATAATTTGGTAAAATTACCATCTCCTGGAAGATTGGAATGCCAGTAGTGTAGTGATTGGCAATCAAGTACTAGCATTCCCTAGCCTATAGCAATAACTACAATTTAGTTTAGACCACTCATTCAGTTTTATAACTAGACAAAACTGAAACATAAATCCTACTAGGGAACAGTCCCTCAACCACAATTAATTACTAAAAAAAAGGGAACGTAAAATTTATTTACTTTAGACCACTCATTTAGTTTATGAAATATATATATAAATCTTACACGGAACAGTCCCCTCCACCTCAAGTAATTAATAAAAAAAAGGAAACATAAAGTTCATTTACTTCAGACCACCCATTTACTTTATGAAGTATATAAAAATCCTACTTAGGAACAGTCCATCAACCTCAGGTAATTAATAAAAAAAGGGAAACATAAAGTTCATTTAGTTTAGACCACTCATATAGTTTATGAAATATATATATAAATCCTACTGGTAACAGTCCCCTCAATCTCAAATAATTGAGTAGAAAAAAATATTTTCCTTCTAAATATAAAAATTATTATATATCTCTATTTTAAAATATAAAAAAAAACTAACAAATTTTTTTTTTTAAGTACGGACAGTTTATATATATATATTATTTTAATAGAATTTTTTACTATTTTATGTACATAATATTGTTTTACACACAGAATGAAAATATTTACTAATTTTTCTATATTTAGAATGAGAACATTTAAGAAAATTTCATATTGGGTGAAAAAGTTTTTCTAATTTGCACATAATATTAATTTTTTTTGGAAGAATTTACAGGGAAAAAAAAGATCTGGTGCCAGTGCAACTGGCGCCAGATTTCAAAATTTAAACCAAGCGCTGGCGGCAAACATATTTCTTGTTGTGAAAGAAAAACAAGCTCACATTGATAACCCATAAACAGAAACGAGTTATCGCGGGAAAAAAAAATGGCATAAAATGTTTGGCACCAGTGCGACTAGCGCCATGTTCAAATCTTGAAGTCCGACGCCAGTTGCACTGACCGCCGCCAATTATTAATTTTTTTTTTTTTTTTTTTTTTTTTTTTTTTTTTTTTTTTTTTGAGTTTGGCACCAGTTGTACTGATGCCGGATCCCTCTCACTGTAAATTTTTCAAAAAAATTATGTTATGTTCAAATTAGTAGAACTTGTTCACCCCCTATAAAATTTTCTGGGAACATTTGCTAAAATATTAAGAAAACATAAAGTTAAGTGCAATGTCAGAATTACTTGAAAGAAGACGGGTTGGATGGCCAGTCCGGGACGAACTCGTCGAGAGGGTAGCAGTGGAGCCGGAGGTAGTCCCTCCAGTTGTGTATCTTCTCCTTCTTGACATTGAAGCTCGTCGAGAGCCTCATTTTCTTCGACGGGTCGTCGGAGTAGTGGCTCATCTTCTCCTCGGCCGGGAGCCTGAAGAACTCTGACGCCACCGCCATCATCCGCAGCATCAGCTCAATCGATATCCCATGGTTCACAACCTGACGCCAAACCAAGAAAAAGAGAACATTCATATTTTGTCCAACACCCAATTAATTAAACCAAGTAAGATGGTGTTTGGTTTTGTTTTGTTTTGTTTTGTACGGAAATTCGAGAAATTAATAACATGACAGCACCTGGAAGAGGCCATACGACCGGCAAGCCTGCGCAATTTGGCCGACGATTTGGGATTTGTCGGCGAGGCCCAAGTCGATGACGGGGATGTTGTGGTCGACGACCACTTCGGTCAGGCGCGGCCGGTCCGTCTCCGGCCGGACGTAGCTCTCTGGCAATTTTTTGTGCTGATGTCCTGTGGACAGAAGTTCTTCTGCCATGAGAGAGAAAAATATCAAGAGTGGGTGGATGAATGGTCGGATCGGAGAGTGGCAAGGAAGAGGAGACAGAAATAGACAGAGCCTCGAGAAGCGATCAAAGGGTTTGACGCACCATAGTCAAGTTGCATTACCATTGCAGTGACATCACAAGGATTACGTACGATGACGCAGCAGCCAGCGCGTCTTTATTCGCTACGCCACATATCACGACTGTGTGTGAAAAAACAATGGGAGAGAAAAAAAAAAAAAAAAAAAAAAAAACAAGGAGAAAAACGAATGGTTCTTTTGGAAAAAAGGGTAGCCCGGCACTGACTTGACTCGTTTATCTAGAACGCGTGAACTCGGTCATGAGCCCACAACAAAAAACTGATACAGTCCAACCATTTCATTCCGTATACTAAGCGACCGACCAGCCAGCTTAACTAAACTAAAAGGAAAATGCTATTTGGCTCACGATTCTGAAATCGCTTACCAGATCGTGAGCCACGTGGCAGATATCCATTTGTCTTCTTCTATTTGTTTAGATCAATCACCAAAAAATGGATCAATAGGAAGCTGCCACGTGGTCAGCGATCTGGTTAACAGTCCAGAACCACGGGCCACATACTGTTGCCGAAACTAAAGCTATTCAACATATTTAAACAAACAGAACAACAAATGTGCAGTAAAAAAAAAAAAAAAAAAAAAATCTTATAAGAAGAAACTTGCAGTTTTTGTTCTCATGTGTCTTGATATCGGACTTGGTTTATGTCCTGGAGTCAAGGAATTTAACAGAGCCGGACTGGACGGAATCAATCCCAAATTTGAATGGGTCCATGTCAGGATTCTGGAGTCTCGCGAGAGTCCCGTCGCTCCCCACCATTGGATTGCGAGGACCCCACACGAACTCTGCGATCCGATGGTACAGGAGGGATGTGACTTCGACGGGACTCCAACGACAGATATTTTGATCCGTCCCATATATATATATATATATATATATATATATATATGAGGAGGGATCAAGGTCTTTCCATTTTTGCATCCTCAAACATCCTTCCTACTTATACTATTGAATAGTAATTTAAGTCATATAATCTTAAACATTGATTTATCAACAGTTAAGATTAGATGACTTAAAACATATCCAATATATGGGACGGATTAAAAGATTCGTCTCCGAACCCCGCTGTCTTCTCGTCCGTTGGATCAGGAGGCCCACACGCGCGTCCGCGTAGAACCCGCTCGATCAAATGGTCGATAACGACATAGCTCCTGCGAGACTCCCAATTCGCTCCCATATATATATATATATATATATATATATATATGATTTTGACGTTAGCTTGTAAACTAAAGACTTGGAAAACTCAGCATATTCTGGGTTCATTTTAAACGAAAAAAAAAAAAAAAAAGTTCGCCGGACGTACTATGAATTGAGTCGGTTTTACATGACAGCTTGAACAACAAACAAGTCGGTCTATAACGCGTGAACTCGGACATGAGCTCACAACAGACTGGTACAATCCAACAATTACATTCAGTATACTAAGCGACTGAATAGCCAGCTTAACTAAACTAAAAACTATCCAACACATCCAACAAACATAACAACAAACATTACAACAAACGCGCAAAAGAAAAAAACAATATTATAAGAAAAAACTATTCTCTCTGCGGTGTGTGTCCTGATTGATCTCTGACTTGATTTATGGCCCAAATTTAAACGGGTCCAAATCAAGTCGGCCAGGAGATCAAATCCCAAATCTAGTTCGGATTCAAACTCGGATAACATTGATTCGAGCTAGGTTCAAACTAAATCCAGACTAGTCCAAACTAGCCCACGGTGTGTGTGTATATATATATATATATATATATATATATATATATATGCAACATATACGATATTATCAAAGAATGACAGAAAAATTTAAAAGAAGCAATTATTCAGAATAGCAAAAATAAAATTAAAATTTTTCTAGTTGTGATTGAGTATACCCTCATCCATACCCTATCTCATGCTCGTTGTAGTACTCTAAGTCTGAGCACTACTACGATACTGCATTAGTTGCGACCTAATCTTACTCTTCTAGACCTGCATGATCACGACCCGCACCCGGAATTTGGACATGAGCCGTGGGTACGTCCAACCTACGCCGCAGCATCGGCGGTAGAACGCTGTCTAGGTCTCAAAAATACTAACACAACTCACAAAAATAACCTGTCAATGATCTCAACTCCATAAGGAGGACAATGAATATGCATATGATCATCAATTCATAAGGTACTCAATCACAATAACTATAAGAAGGTAAATGTCACGATAAGATATGAAAGATATAAAGAAGTTCTGACATAAGTCTAGAACACAAATTCAATTAACAAAAGTCTAGAGTCTAACTATCTCAACATAAATAAGGTATCAACATAATACAACCCAAGTCTCAAAGTTAGAACAATCCAATACATAAATAAACTAGGCTAAGTGTTGTCTAAACAACTGCGGGTGGTGTCTCCCCTAAGGAGAGTGGCTCCTCTGGAATCTCCGGGATGTACTCTCCATCTACTCCTGGACAATAATGGGTAGGACAAAAATTCTCAACATCCTCTGAAAAATGTTATCCAGTCAGGATTGGAGCGAATCACAAACACTAACAACAATTTCAATTATATTGATAAGAACTATAAAACAGCGTAAGGAAATACATGATGAAAGAAATACTAGAAGATAAGAAATACTAGAGAGACATGTAATCATCATAGATAACTAACTAGCAATGAACAGATATGCGTGAATGCTAGAAATGAATGTACTGAAATAAAAGAGTAGAAATTCTAGCTAAGTGTCGTGAAATATCAGTTTGCTATGTGATCGGCTTGGGACTAGATCAGGCTTGTTATATATGATTGGCTATGATACATGTTAGGTCAGGCTAACCATCTGGTTAGCTATGATGTGAGCAATAGTCAGGCTAATCATATATAACAGGCTATGAGGCATGTAAATGGTCAGGCTACACCCTACATGATGTGTGGGGTGAGCTATGATGCATGTAAAGTGGGGTATGATCACATAACTTGATAATATTTCTCCGTCCCCATCTAGTACGATGGATTCCAATCACGGCTCCTCATGACAGGTATCTATAATACTAGTCCGTGTATCCGCTGTGTCAGAATCAAGTATACACTACAATTAGAATCATAATAATGATCAAAATAATAAAAACTGTCAGAGAATGTACTCGCCTGTGGTCCTGAGCAACGTGTGAGGATCGATGTCCAAAATAGAGTCACAAAGACCTAAAGATGAAATATCAATGTCAAATAATGTCATTGAATGATAATTACGTTAAATTAGGTAAATATGTGTTTTCTAGGTCCAAACTAGGTCATTACCTTGGTACTCTAGGGTTTTCTAAGTCATAGTAGGGTGTACTAGTTAATACCTTGCTAATATTAGACAATACTTACTAATACTAAGTTAATTTTAGCTATATTAGGTGCTACTAGTATATTTAACTCATACTTATACTAGTATTAGGTGTATCTAACCCAATACCTTGCTAATACACTCATATATATAATCCCTCACCATCAACCAACTTATACCTATTACCTTAGTCCCATACACAACTCAACCTGTTAGCCCCAACATACTATAATACCTTAGTGTATAACCTCTACACCCCTAGCTCACACCCTCAACTAATATATGTACTCAACAAAATTCATAACTGATACCAGACACCCTCAACTGATAACACCACAGATAATCACTTTACTCACCTGGTACCCTCTTTGATACTCCTGCCCTCACTGATACGTTCTAGTATCAGACATGATACCCATGACCAAATGGTATCCTACACTACATACACACTCTGATACTTGAACACCCTTTGCCCCTTGTCTTATTCTATTACCCCACTTATACTTCACTTCACTACAAATATTTGAACTACAACTTGTAACCTCAACTGATACATACACTTCAACCCATTACCTAACATTCTCACCAAATACCTTGGTACACTTCAGTGCACAGCTCGAAAGCTTTCTTGCAGTCACTGGCTTGAGTCAAACATGTGCACTGCACTCTTGTGCAGGCCACTCCACAAATCTTACCCACAGTTCAGTACCCCCCTCTTAACTGAAATATCTTAATACCAAGTGGAACATCTTAATACCAAGTGTCTCCCCTCAATTGCTGCTGATGATGCATACTGGTGCTGTGCACTTCACTGTGAACTCATATCTCCCCCTAGATTTCCAGTTCTTTTGCACTCAAATCCCCTGCAATGCACAACCCGATCCTCCATCTCCCTTAGCACCTGAACATGGATTGAAACTAAGTTCTAATTCCTGCACACATTCTATTACTCGCCTGGCATGCCTCTGTGCACAGCACTGCAGGCTCCAAAACCCGAGTCTACCTCGCTGCACTAGCAGTTCCTTCCACATTCCAATTCTTTGCTACACTTGGACAAGTATAACCACACACCATTCTAACACAACATATATCACCCACTCGAGTATCAGTCATACACATACACACTCAATATCACCCTAAACTAATACACAACTAACACATAACCACACTTGGTATCACTCAACATACCCACTAGCTCTCCCAACTGAGCTATCCTCGTTTCATTGTTGTCCTCAAGTGCAAGAATTACACTGTGCTACAGGTCCATTTGTGTATTTCTGTACACTGTCTCAGTTTGCACAGCAGAGTGCCATGGTCGGGCTGCTGTTGTTGCTCCAACTCAATTCACAACCAAGGCACACACCAAAATAATACATATATACATTAATAGATATACACATATTTACATATATTGTAACACCCCGTTTTGTTCTAGCGGACTGCCGACTCAAATGGCAAAAGTGCAACTGTCCCGACCCGCCTTGCCTCAAACAAGAAGCAAAGGATATCCAGACTTGTCCCTACAGGAATCCGGCTTAGGCTTTCAGAGGCTCACTTGACGTATCGCTCTACCGAGGCGAATCATCGCTAAGGTGGGTGGCTACGGTGAACTTGTCTTTGCTTAGCCAGCACACGTAAAATCTGGAATGTTTCATGCTAGTCGCTAGGTGAATCACCCCTGCATGCTAATAAGAATCCAACGCACCTAGCTAAGGGAATAATCCCAACTTGCATTGCTTATGCTGGAACATGGAAATTGAAATACTGCTTATATTCAGACCCTCGCATGCCAAGTCCTCTAACGATCTAACTCTCGGCTTACCTTCGGGTCCGAGCAACGTGTCTGCTTACGTTCCTTAGAAACGCATGCTTGTCTGCTTGAATGTTGCCTTGTTTTCATACAAACCCTAGGAGACTACTACGTAGTCGTTCCGTGCCTGAATAACCCTGCAAGTATCCGGGACCGTTAGGTCGCCAAGGCAGTTCCCGATCCAGGGGACTGCATCATGTCAAGTAAAAGAATCATACTCCTGTGGCAAGACTCATTCAGGTATTCAGATCTGTGCAATCTCCCTCGAGCGGGCTTACATCAGCCCAGGAGACTGCGCATATCCAATGGCTAAATGAATCATGCAATACTGCTTGTCGTGTGCTCGTGTTGCCTCAACTGCATGAAGTGTGAATTAATAATCGTGTTCGATCATGGACAACTTATGCACAAGGGTATAAGTTCTGCGAACGGTGCTGGGGCACTGGCATCGATCCGATCCTGGCAGACTTCGTGTGTAGTCATCGTGTGCAGACTGGATAGCTTGCAATGCATCATGTGTTATCGTGTATCCAATATGAGCTCTCGTTGCATGCTATCCATGTCCATGACTAGTCCATTATGGCAATCAAGCCAGTGATCACCTGTGGTATAGTCATCGTGTGCGGACTGGACGGCTTGCAACGCCTATCGTTGTCCTGACTATATCCACCCTGCAAAAGATTGACCTGTGGCATAAGTCATCGTATGCGGATGGGATAACTTGTAACGCATCGTGTGTTCATCGTGTGCTCTCGTTGCATGCTATCCTTATCCTTGACTATGTCCACCTCGTGTGTTTAAACTTGAATAATATAACAATACTTATGTTTGCATATGCTATCGCCTGAATGTTCATACATGCCCGTGCTTGAATAATAATGTTTGCCTTGGACAGGGAAGGCCAATGGATAAGTTGGTAAGTCTCGCCGTGTTTCCTCTCATGTCGCACGGCGCACTGCCACACGAGTTAGGCTATTCAAATCTTGCATGAAACTGATCTTAAGGCAACTAGAAAGACAACTTAATAGTTGGTGCACGGAACCTGTATTTCGTGTTTGGATTTGTCGAGCGGGCGAGTATCTTCCCCACCAGTGCATTCAATGTACTGATAATCCACCAGTTTGTATGCAGGGTGCGGGAGAACCTCGTTCGGTGCGGATGCCTCCTTCGTGCGTGCTAAGGCCAGGAGTTCCCTCTAAAGCCTTGGGCGCTGCGTCCGGAACTGAAGCACATATACAAGACATAATGTTGTGAACATCGCCTGAACATCGCCTGATCATCGCCTGTACAATACTTCCACAATTGTAGCCACTTGGCACGCTTTTACTGTTTCAGAGAGAGAGGCTTGAGCGACTTGTAATCTCGGCTATACGCCGCCTGTAACACT
This sequence comes from Iris macrosiphon, assembly GCA_036927795.1. Lineage (NCBI taxonomy): Eukaryota > Viridiplantae > Streptophyta > Magnoliopsida > Asparagales > Iridaceae > Iris > Iris macrosiphon. Next base: position 190,528,256 of record JAYESA010000002.1, on the reverse strand, counting down.
TGTTCATATCAATAAAAGAGTTGCTTTACTTCAACTTGTGTTTCAATGCTTCCGCTATATTGTCGACTCAGTGAACCTGTTACCGATCGCCTATGCGTTCATGACTCCGCTGCACTCGGACAATCTGTGCAAATCTGTGGCTTAGAACTCTTACCGCCAGCCAATGAACCTCAGCCTTGCACGGACGTGGTTCACGCTCGTGCGGCATCACGCCCAGATGGGTTTAAAGCGATCGTTCTGCGGGAGCGCTGGCGCGGTAATTCTCGCCTAGCGGGAACGGCCGATTTGCCTACGGGAGATCGAGGCGTGACATATATTACCAATAGTGTTAAGTATACACAAAACACCCCCTAGTAGTCATTTCCTCAAACACCTTGAGGACACCTATATGATACTCTCTTTTAATGTCATGATACTCCATCAACCATATGTCAAAACCTCAAATATATAACTAATGGAATATATACATATCAAATATATTTATATATATCTAATATGAATAGTTATAATGAACAATAGAGGAAAAATTTACTCTTAAACACAAAACCCCCAAATGTATACACAACTTCAAGAAGAAACACCATGGAAACCAATAGAGACTCATTCTCTCCCCTTGTGGCTATTCCTAAACCATGGGTGGGCTCCTAATGGTCAACAAAACCAATAAAACAGAATTTAAAAGAGAGATTTTAGAATTTTACCTTTTGGGAGATGGATTCCCAATGCAAGGTCAAGGGTTCTCTAGCCAAGCCTCTTCTTCTCCAATGCTCCTTGTGACCTAAGCTTCTAGGCTTCTTAGATGATGAAAATGAGAGAAATTAGGCTTTAATTTGGAGGAATTTGGTGGATGAATGGATTACTTTGGGGAAGAACTCAACTTAGGGTTCTTCATGAGCTAATGAATGAACTAGAGGGAGGCTCCCTCTCTCCTATATAGGCCGGCCACATAACCTAGGGTTTGGTTAATGCACAATGTCCTTAATGCTCCTATGGGTTGTTATGAAGAGTTATTCAAATGAGTGGGATTTTTATTCCAAGTGAGGGTTTAACAATTTTTCTAATTTAAAAGAAAGGGGATTAACTTGTGGGTCCAAAAAATATCTAGTTTAAGGTTGAGTCTAATGGTCACATCAAGTCTAGTCCACTAATTTATATCATTAATACTAATAATACAAAAAATTATACATATTATATAACTACAACATAATATATATATATATATATATATATATATATATATATATATATATTAAAAATGAGAAAATTGCCTCTACTCTAGAAATGTGGTAGTGACAAGTCTACCCTCCTAAAAAAAAATTGTCCTCGAAATTGAACTAGACTAGCACAAGAACACAATCAGAACAATAAGAACAATACCTCAAGGCTTGAAGAGATACGGGTATTGCTCGCGCATTTCGTCCTCCCTCTCCCAGGTTGACTCTCCTGGAGAGTGATGTCTCCATGCAACACGAACCAAAGGAATAGTCTGGTTCCGCAAAACCTTCTCCCGGCGATCCAAAATCTCTACGGGCTGCTCAGGATAGCTGAGAGTCGAACCAACCTCGATCTTCAAGTGATCTAGTACGTGACTAGGATCTTTCATGTACCGTCTCAGCTGCGACACATGGAACACGTCATGTACTCTCTCAAGTGTAGGTAACAAGTCTAGCCTGTAGGCCACTGCACCGACCCTCGCAAGAATACCAAAATGTCCGATGTACCATGGACTAAGCTTCCCGCCTCTACCAAAGCGAATCGTTCCCCGTGTCAGAGAAATCCGCAAGAACACCAAATCGTCAAACTAGAACAATATAGCCTTAATACACAATCTAAAATAAAGCAATCATAAGCAATCTAAATAAAACCCATACCTCAAACTCCAAGGGGCTATGGTGGCTGTCGGCCCAATGCTGCTGGCTGTCCTGCGCCACTCGAAGTCTATCTCTGATGAGTTTCACCTTCTTCGCTGCATCCACGATCATCTCTGGTCCTAACAACGCTCTCTCACCGATATCATCCCAGGATAACGGTGTGCGACATCTCCATCCATATAGAGCCTCGAATGGTGACATCTCAATACTGGCTTGGTAGCTGTTGTTGTAAGCAAACTCTACCAGGTGTAGATGATCCTCCCAAGAACCTTCGAGATCCAGAACACAAGTGCATAGCATATCCTTGAGAGTTTGAATAGTCCTCTCAGAGTGCCTGTCTGTCTGGGGGTGATATACGGTACTGAACTTGACCTGAGTTCCCAAGCTAGCCTGCAAACTCCTCCAGAAGTGGAAAGTGAAATGACTATCCCGATCCGAGATAATGGCGCCTAGATGCATCGAGTACTGAGAGCGATGTGCTTCCTGTAAAACCTCCTCGCGCAGCTCCCCGCTTGGCACACATATCCTAGTACCGTGCCGCAACGATCCATCATCAGCAATAGTGAAATCCTCTGATAATCCTGTCCGAACCTGTGCCCTGATACTCCTCAAAGCCTCATCATCATACTGCGTATATCTGATTCTGTCCATCATCTCGGACTGTATCTGCAATCCCCACATCTGAATCTCGATACCAGGAACTAGTACCCCAATTCCCAAGCTCTCGAGTTCGACCAACAAGTGTCTGTCTGTCTGTCATCAAGTATATAGCCATCGGATACTTGCTCAAGTCATCGGCGGCTACGTTAGCCTTTCCTGGGTGGTACTGCAATAAAATGTCGAAGTCTTTCATCAACTCCAACTACCTCCTTTGCCTCATGTTCAGCTCTTTCTGCGTAAACACATACTTTTAAACTTTTGTGGTCGGTGAAGATCTCCACACGCTCTCCGTACAGATAGTATTTCCATAGGTATAGAGTAAAGATAACCGCTGCCAACTCCAAATCATGGGTGGGGTAGTTCTTCTCATGATGACGTAATTGCCTGGAAGCATAGGCAATCACCTTCCCGTGCTGCCGAAGAACGCAACTGAAACCTTTCCCCGAAGCATCACTGTAGATAGTGAATCCACCTGTCCCCGATGGCAACATCAATACTGGAGCTGTCATCAATCTCTTCTTTAGCTCATCAAATACGGCCTGACAATCCTCTGTCCAGACAAAATCTACATCCTTCCTGGTGAGCCTAGTCATCGGCTCTGCAATCCTGGAGAAGTCTTGTACAAACCTCCTGTAGTAACCTGCTAGTCCAAAAAACTCCTGATCTCAGCCACTGAACTGGGAGTAGCCCCCAAATCTACTGCCACGATCTTCTTCGAGTTAACTGAGATCCCGTCACCAATCACCACATGCCTAAGGAATTCAACCTTGTCAAGGAAGAACTGCACTTCGAAAACTTGCCGTAAAGCTCCTCTTTCTTGAGAGTCTCCAAAACCATCCTCAGGTGCTCATCATGCTCCTCCGGGGTTATTGAATACACAAGAATATCATCGATGAATACCACCACAAACTTGTCAAGGTACTGGTGGAACACCTTGTTCATCAGGTTCATGAATACTGTTGGTGCATTAGTCAACCCAAACGATATTACCATGAACTCAAACTGGCCATATCGAGTCTAAAAATCTGTCTTCAGAATGTCTTCTTTCGTCACATTCACCTGGTGGTAGCCTGACATCAAGTCTATCTTTGAGAATACCTTCGCTTCGCTCAACTGATCGAAGAGATCATCTATCCTCGACAGCGGATATTTATTCTTGATAGTAAGGTTGTTCAGAGCTCTACAGTCGATACACATGCGTACCAACCCATCCTTCTTTGGTACGAACAATATCGGAGCTCCCTACGGTGATGAACTAGATTTGATGAAGCCCTTGTCCTGCAACTCATCAACCTGCTTGTTCAGTTCTGCCAGTTCGCTGTTGTTGACCCTATAGACGTGCTGTGATATTGGCTCTGCGCCTGGCACCAAGTCTATAGAAAACTTGACATCTTTGTCTGGCGGCAAACTTGTCAACTCCTCTGTAAAGATATCCAGGAACTCCGCTATCAAAGGATGTGGCAACTCGTTCTCTTCCATTCTGGCTCCACAAAATATGCCCCTGCTCTGCTCCACTGCTCCTCTGGCGACCTCGAACTCTGGTTCTCCTGGCGGTCAAAATATCGCTCTGCCTCTACAATAATCTATAGTATCATGGTGCCTACTCAAGCAATCCATCCCGAGTACAATATCGTAACCCGGGAGTGGCATTACGAGTAAGCACACACTCAGCCTCCCAATGAAACTCTCCGGTCCTTACAAATATCACTGACTAGGATAATGCCTCTTCCAGTCGTGATCTTACAAGTCCTATCTAAGGGTTCCACCTCTAAACGATGCTTAAGAGCATAAAATACAGATACAAAACTATGGGAAGTGCCATAATCGAATAATGCAAGTGCTGGAATAGAATCGAGAAGAACTGAACCTGATATTACGTCTCCTGCTGGCTTGGCCTCCTCGACCGTCATGGCATACCCCCTTCCCTGGGGTGCACCTCTCTGTTGTTGCTGGTGCAGGACAAACCTCTACTGCTGTGGCGGAAGTGGTGGTCCCCTCTGCTGGCCTCCTGGTGCAGTAGGTACTCTGGCAGGTCCCCTTTGAGCAGCTGCTCCACCCTGACCTGGACGAGTCTGAATAGATGGACAATCTCTCAACTGGTGCGCTGACGATACACAAGACAAATATGTACCCAGTGTCACGACCCGCACCCAGTATAGGGGCACGAGAGCGTGGGTACGTCCAGCCTACGCCGCAGCATCGGCGGTAGAACGCTGTCTAGGTCACAGTAATACTAGATAACTAAACACCTGTCAATAATATCCATCTCCATAATCTCACAATATAACTCAATCACAACAACTATAAGGCACGATAAAAGATAAAAGGAAATGACATAGTTAAACACCATGTCTCAACCATAAAGATACTCACAGTCTAACTGTCCAACACAAGTCTCCAATTAAACTTAACATAAGTCTAACATAAACTGAAATAACCTCCACAAGTCTCAAGCACAAAATAAATACTATCTAGATAGATGTAGGCAAAGTCTCATCTAGAAGCATAGTCTCTTCTAGGATCTCTGGTACATAATCTGCTTCTATACCTGGTCCGTAGTGCGTGGTACAGAAATCCTCAAGGTTCTCTGGAAAAAATATCCAGTCAGGATTGAACGAAAATAAACCTCTAACAGCAGTTCCACATATATTGACAAAAACTATAAAACAGTGTAAAGAAATACAAGACAGATATGAAATAACTGGCAATAAGAAATACTGGAATAAAGAATGCTGGAATAAAAAATACTGGAATAAAGTACTGGAACATCATCATCAATAGCATCTGACAAGGAATAGAACTACAAGTGTACGCAAGTACAAAGAACTGGTATGTAAGTGTATGTAAGAATAGCAACTAGAACATGTGGAAATACAAGATCAATCTATCAAGATACATGTCAAGAATGATCTAACTAAGTGTGTGAAACATCAGTATATCATGTGATCGGCTTGGGACTATATGACTCATTACATGGATTAGCGATCATCCCCAACAGGTCAGGCTAACCGGAATGTAACAGTGATGAGGCATGTAAGGGTAAGGCTGCACCGACGTGAAATGTGGGTGAGCTAATGCTGCATGTAAGGGGTATGATCACATAACTACTAATACTTTCCCGTTTTCCCCAGCTAGCACGATGGTTTCCAATCACGACTCCTCGTGACAGGTCTCAATGATGCCAACTCGTATAAAGAACAGTGTCAGAGTCATGTACGCTATACAACAAGAATTATAGAGATAATCAACATAATGGAAACTGTCAGAGAATGTACTCGCCTGTGGTCCTTGGCTGGCAATACCACTGTCCGGGTTACAAGGTGTCGTCTGGATGATCCAACAGTCCTATAGACATACCATATAATACAATACTACATCAGACTTTATTCTAGCACACAATCAACATAATGATCTCAACAGGCTACACTAGGGGTGGTCACGTCTGTCGTTGTTGTGTATAACCGACAGTCAATAGTATGGTCTTGCCAGTACGTCAGTGTACATTTGGCAGTCTGTTATCACTACAGGGTCACAGTCGATGTAACTGCAGGGTATCCTTGATTACATTCAAGTCATCTATAATATGATCTAGCATACATAATTGTCTATTAGTTACCATTATATTAGATATTGTATATACATATACTTTAATAAAATTTATATCTTGCACCATATTAACCAGGTACTATGGAGATATACACAATACATCTAACATCACATTTTAAATCTCATTTTAATGCATGTACTCTACGTATATACTAATTAGGTTCGCATACGGTATGGTTTATACATATATATCAAGGTACACAGAGTAACTATATACGTATACCAAATACCCATACGTACTTACGTACGCATCAAGTTTATATATGTCTATATACCGGTATTCAACGTAGCAAGTGCGAAGGTCTCCAAGGGAATTATATGCATGTGTACACGTATAAGCAAGAAGGAACTCGAACCTGCGTGCGGAATAGAGACGTGCGTGTCGCGGCGTCGTCGAGTCGAAGGGCTGCTCCGGTCGGTACAGCGAGGTCAGCGGCGTGCGGCGGAATCCGACGGCTCGGTCGGGCTGGTGCAGCGCTCGGGCAGCGGGTACAGCGCTCGGTGCAGCGGTACAGCACTCGGGGGGTCCGGCGCTCGGGGTGCAGCGTCGTCGGGCTCTCAGCGGTACAGTGGGTCCGGCTCTGTGCAGCGTCGTTGGGCTCTCAGCGGTGCAGCGGGTCCGGCTCTGTGCAGCGTCGTCGGCGCTCAACGGTGCAGCGGGTCCGGCTCTGTGCAGCGTCGACGGGAAGATGAGACGTGGAAGGGGATATCGACTGGGTTCGGCGCAAAACAGGGAGGAAGGGAATGTCGGCTAGCTAGGTTTAGATGAAAAAGAAATAAAAGGGAAAGGGATACTATATATATATATGTGTAGACTTGGGTTGACCTAATTATATTGACTTGTCCACTCTAGGTAAAGGCCTTGGCTTATTTTTGGAGATATTCCAATGGGCTAGGTTTCGAATGGGTTTAATGAAATTGTGAGAATTTCATTGGTCTAAGGTTTGGAGGCCATGGTTTAATAGAGATTTATGTTGCACTTTCTCAGTCCCAAAATTATGGAAAAATATACATGAAGGGGAAATGGATTCATTCGCGTGTCGCGTCCAATGGGATAGTCACCTTAATACGCTTGTGCATAAAAATGTCCAACAAAAGGAAAATTACACAAAATTGAATTTATTGAGGGTTAACCACAATGGGTTGCGACATCAGTTGGAAACAAGGGCTCGCATAGCGTCCTAATTATCGAAACAGCGATAAATTTCAACATTCAAATAATCATCCTCAATTATTTAAATATAATTAAATATCATGCAATTCATCTACACATTAATTACGGAAAGACAAAAATACCCTTAATCCAAAAAGTGGGGGTGACAAGTCTACCCTCCTTAAAAGAATTTCGTCCCCGAAATTTAAAATAACTAGCATAAGAGCAAGCAATCAATTTATGAATTATACCTCAAGTCTCGAAGAGATATGGATACCGCTCGCGCATTTCGTCCTCTCTCTCCCAAGTTGATTCTCCTGGAGAGTGATTTCTCCATGCGATACGAACCAAAGGAATAGTCTGGTTCCGCAATACCTTCTCTCTACGATCCAAGATCTCCACAGGTTGTTCAGGATAGCTGAGTGTCGGTCCAACTTCGATCTCCGAGTGATCTAATACGTGACTAGGATCTGCCACGTACCGTCTCAGCTGCGACACGTGGAACACGTTATGCACTCCATCTAGAGCAGGCGGTAAGTCTAGTCTATAGGCCACTGCACCGACCCTTGCAAGAATACTGAAGGGCCCGATGTATCGTGGGCTAAGCTTTCCTCCTCCGCCGAATCGAATCGTGCCTCGTGTCGGAGAAATCCGTAAGAACACCAAATCGCCAACCTAGAACAACGATCTTAACACACAATCTAAACAAAACAATCACAAACCAAACAAATCAAATTAAAACAATACCTGAAACTTTAGGGGTCTACGGTGGCTATCGACCCAATGCCGCTGTCTGTCCTACGCCACTCGCAGTCTGTCTCTGATAAGTTTCACCTTTTCTGCTGCATCCACGACCATTTCTGGTCCTAACAAGGCTCTTTCTCCAACATCATCCCAACATAAAGGTGTACGACACCTCCGTCCATATAAGGCCTCGAATGGTGACATCTCGATGCTGGCCTGGTAGCTGTTGTTGTAGGCAAACTCTACCAAGTGTAGATGATCCTCCCAAGAACCTCCGAGATCCAATACGCAAGTGCGTAGCATGTCTTCAAGAGTCTGAATAGTCCTTTCAGACTGCCCGTCTGTCTGAGGGTGATATGCGGTACTGAACTTGAGCTGAGTGCCCAAGCTAGACTGCAGGCTCTTCCAGAAATGGGAAGTGAAACGACTATCCCGATCTGAGATAATACTCACAGGAACTCCATGTAATCTGACAATCTGCTGTACGTACATCTCTGCTAGCTTCTCCGTCGAAGTACCCACTTTAAAAGGTAAGAAGTGGGCTGATTTGGTCAACCTATCCACGATGACCCAAATTGCGTCCTTTCCTCCTGGAGAACGAGGAAGTCCCAAAACGAAGTCCATAGTCACGTGCTCCCACTTCCATTCTGGAATGGGTAAAGGTTGAAGCAATCCCCCTGGCCTCTGTCGATCTGCTTTCACCTATTGGCATACTAAACATCGGGATACGAAGCGTGCTACTTCGCGCTTCATACCATACCACCATACATGCTTCCTCAAATCTCGATATATCTTGTTGGCTCCGGGATGCATCGAGTACTGAGAGCGGTGTGCCTCCTGTAAAACTTCTTCGTGCAGCTCTCCACTTGGCACACACATCCTCGTGACATATCGTAAGGATCCATCATCCGCAATAGTAAAATCGTCTATCAATCCTGCTTGAACTTGTGCTCTAATATTCCTTGGAGTCTCATCCTCATATTGTGCCGCTCTAATTCTGTCCATCAGTTCTGATTGAATCTGCAGTCCCCACATCTGAATCTCGGCTCCTGGAACTAATACCTCAATTTCCAAGCTTTCAAGATCAGCTAATAAGTGTCTATCCGAAGTTAAGCACATAGCCATTGGGTACCTGCTTAAGGCATCCGCGACTACGTTGGCTTTCCCTGGATGATACTGTAATGAGATATCAAAGTCTTTCATCAATTCTAACCATCTTCTCTGTCTCATATTCAGCTCCTTCTGTGTAAACACGTACTTTAAGCTTTTGTGGTCTGTGAAGATCTCCACACGCTCTCCGTACAGATAGTGCTTCCACAGCTTTAGGGCAAAGATAACTGCTGCTAACTCCAGATCATGAGTGGGGTAGTTCTTTTCATGAGGGCGTAATTGTCTCGAAGCATAGGCAATTACTTTCCCGTGTTGTTGAAGAACGCATCCCAACCCTTTTCCTGAAGCATCACTGTAGATAGTGAATCCACCTGTCCCTGATGGCAACGTCAAAACTGGTGCTGTCGTCAATCTCCTCTTCAGCTCATCAAATACGGCTTGACATTCTTCTGTCCAGACAAATTCCACATCCTTCTTGGTCAGCCTAGTCATTGGCTCTGTAATCTTGGAGAAGTCTTGTACAAATCTTCTGTAGTATCCTGCTAGTCCGAGAAAGCTCCTGATTTCAGCTACCGTGCTGGGGGTAGTCCATGACTTCACTGCCTATCTTCTTTGGGTTAACTGAAATTCCGTCACCCGTCACCATGTGTCCAAGAAATTCAACCTTTTCAAGAAAGAACTCACACTTTGAAAGCTTCCCGTATAATTTCTCTCTCCTGAGAGTTTCTAAGACTATTCTCAAGTGCTCTTCATGCTCTTCTGAGGTTTTTGAATATACTAGGATGTCGTCAATAAACACCACTACGAACTTGTCGAGGTACTGGTGGAACACCTTGTTCATCAAGTTCATAAATACTGCTGGTGCATTGGTTAAACCAAACGGCATTACTGTAAATTCAAACTGGCCATATCTGGTTCGAAAGGCGGTCTTCGGTATGTCTTCTTTCTTCACTTTCACCTGGTGATAGCCTGACCTCAAGTCTATTTTTGAAAACACCTTCGCTCCGTTCAATTGATCGAAAAGATCATCTATCCTCGGCAGCGGGTATTTATTTTTAATAGTGAGGTTATTCAAAGCTCTGTAATCGATACACATACGTACCGTGCTATCCTTCTTCGGTACAAATAATACCGGTGCTCCCCATGGCGATGAACTGGATCTAATAAAACCTTTGTCTTGTAGCTCCTCAACTTGTTTCTTTAGCTCTACCAATTCGTTGTTGTTAACTCTATAGACATATTGTGAAATAGGCTCCGCTCCTGGTATCAAATCTATAGAGAACTCAACGTCTCTGTCTGGTGGCAAACCTGGCAACTCCTCTGGAAATACATCCAGGAACTCCGCTATAAGGGGATGCGGTAACTCTTCTTCTTCCACCCTGGCTCCGCAAAAAGTGCCTCTGCTCCGCTCCTCTGCTCCTCTGGCAATCTCAAACTCTGGCTCTCCTGGTGGTCGGAATACTACTTTTCCTTCACGATAATCTATAGAAGCATGGTATTTACTCAGCCAGTCCATTCCGAGTACAATATCGTATTCCGGAAGTGGCATGACGAGTAAACTCACGCTCAACTCTCGGCCTTCCAATGACACTCTCTGATCCTTGCAACAATCACGGACTAGGATAATGCCTCCTCTTGTCGTGATCTTGCAAGTCCTATCTAATGTTTCCATTTCTAAATGATGCTTAAGGGCATAAGATACAGATACGAAACTATGGGTAGCGCCAGAATCAAATAATGCAAGTGCTGGAATAGAATCGAGTAAAACTGAACCTGAAATCACGTCTCCAGCTGGCTCGGCCTCCTCAGTGGTCATGGCGTAAGCTCGTCCTTGTGGTGCTCCTCTCTGTTGCTGTTGCTGCTGAGCGAACCTCTCCTGCTGTGATGGAAGTGGAGGTCCTCTCTGCTGGCCTCTTGGTACGATAGGTGCTCTGCCTGGTCCTCTCTGAGCTGCTCCTCCTCCTTGGCGATTCTGAATAGTTGGGCAGTCCCTCAGCTGATGTGCTGCTGATCCACATGATAAGCAAGTGCCCAACCTTTTTCTGCAGATGTCTCTTGTATGTCCCATCTTTCCGCAATACGAACATGGGGTAGCGAGTTGATTATGCCTCGGTGGTTGCTGTTGTTGAGCATGTCCTCGAACTGGTGCTGGTTGCAGGTGTTGCTGCTGGTGTTGTTGCTGGTGCTGTTGCTGGTGTTGTTGCTGGTACGGCCTATGTTGTTGTTGGAAGTGTGGGCGCTTGGCTGGTCCTGTGTTACCTCCTGTTGCTGTATCGCGTCCTCTCTTGGTCCTGAGGTCCAAGTCGTCTTCGGCAATCTGGGCATCCATCAGAATACCCTCAAATGTAGCAGTACGTCGTCCCAAAGTACGAGACTTGATTTCCCTATTTAATCCCTTCCTAAATTTCCGAGCTCTGTCTCCTGGGTCTCGAATCATCGATGGCGCAAATCGACTTAATCGGCAAAACTCTGCAGCATATTCGTCGACTGACATGCCTCCTTGGACTAAGTCATTGTACTGACTTTCTAATGCTCCCAAGGCTACGTCAGGAAAGAATTTCTCTTTGAAGAGTTCTTTAAAGTTCTGCCAAGTAAGTCCTTCAACGGCGAGTCGTGGCTCTGTACGATACCACGTCAGTGCGATATCAAACATCTGGCTTCCAGCGGCCTCTATCTGAATAATCTCCGGAATCTGTGATAAGCGCAAATTCCTCTCTATGTCTTCTAACCATTCGTCAGCATATAGTATTCCTTCTGTGCCTTTGAACTCTCGAGGCATCATCCTCTTAAAGTCTACTATGGTACCGGGCCTCTGTTGTTGCTGACCTTGATATTGCGGTTGTCGTGCTACTCTCTCCACAGCCTGGAGAGTCATCTGATTAGCATTCTCCATGCTCTCTCTCATCAGTTCGGTCTGCGCCTGGTGTGCTTCTGCTTGCATTCTTTGAGCCTCAGCTTGAACACGCTGAGCTTCTGCTGTTACTCTCTGGGCCTCTAGCATGCCCTGCATCAGTGCGAATATCTGTGCCCCGTCAGCGGGCACTCCTCCGGGAATCGGTGTCGGTGGTGGTGGAAGGTTGTCTGTCATAGCTGGGGCAATCCTCTGTATAGGTGGAGGAGGATTTCCGTTAGTTGCAGACACTCCCACACGAACAGGAGATGTAGGAGGATCTCCAGCTATCTGTTCGTCAGGTTGAGAGGTGGCAGTCCTCTCTAAATTGGCTGCTCCCATTCTCATGGATCTAGTATTCGGCGACATCCTGAATACAGATCAAACAATCAATTAAGGTGATAGATATGATATTATCTAGGGAAGACACTAAAGTGCTAAGGGAAACAATCCGTTAGAATAGCAATAAGAAGTTCAGAATTTCCTAGTGTGATTGAGCATACTCTCATCCTAGATCCTATTCCTATATCCTAGCACAGGCTCGCAGCAATACAACTAAGTTGTCGCACTACCACGATATCGCATAACTTGCGATACCTGACCTGCATGGGCCACCACTAAAAATGTGTCACGACCCGCACCCAGTATAGGGGCACGAGAGCGTGGGTACGTCCAGCCTACGCCGCAGCATCGGCGGTAGAACGCTGTCTAGGTCACAGTAATACTAGATAACTAAACACCTGTCAATAATATCCATCTCCATAATCTCACAATATAACTCAATCACAACAACTATAAGGCACGATAAAAGATAAAAGGAAATGACATAGTTAAACACCATGTCTCAACCATAAAGATACTCACAGTCTAACTGTCCAACACAAGTCTCCAATTAAACTTAACATAAGTCTAACAAAACTGAAATAACCTCCACAAGTCTCAAGCACAAAATAAATACTATCTAGATAGCTGTAGGCAAAGTCTCATCTAGAAGCATAGTCTCTTCTAGGATCTCTGGTACATAATCTACTTCTATACCTGGTCCGTAGTGCGTGGTATAGAAATCCTCAAGGTTCTCTGGAAAAAATATCCAGTCAGGATTGAACGAAAATACACCTCTAACAGCAGTTCCACATATATTGACAAAAACTATAAAACAGTGTAAAGAAATATAAGACAGATATGAAATAACTGGCAATAAGAAATACTGGAATAAAGAATACTGGAATAAGAAATACTGGAATAAAGTACTGGAACATCATCATCAATAGCATCTGACAAGGAATAGAACTACAAGTGTACGCAAATACAAAGAACTGGTATGTAAGTGTATGTAAGAATAGCAACTAGAACATGTGGAAATACAAGATCAATCTATCAAGATACATGTCAAGAATGATCTAACTAAGTGTGTGAAACATCAGTATATCATGTGATTGGCTTGGGACTATATGACTCATTACATGGATTAGCGATCATCCCCAACAGGTCAGGCTAACCGGAATGTAACAGCGATGAGGCATGTAAGGGTAAGGCTTCACCGACGTGAAATATGGGTGAGCTAATGCTGCATGTAAGGGGTATGATCACATAACTACTAATACTTCCCCATTTTCCCCAGCTAGCACGATGGTTTCCAATCACGACTCCTCGTGACAGGTCTCAATGATGCCAACTCGTGTAAAGAACAGTGTCAGAGTCATGTACGCTATACAATAAGAATTATAGAGATAATCAACATAATGGAAACTGTCAGAGAATGTACTCGCCTGTGGTCCTTGGCTGGCAATACCACTGTCCGGGTTCCAAGGTGTCGTCTGGATGATCCAACAGTCCTATAGACATACCATATAATACAATACTACATCAGACTTTATTCTAGCACACAATCAACATAATGATCTCAACAGGCTACACTAGGGGTGGTCACGTCTGTCGTTGTTGTGTATAACCGACAGTCAATAGTATGGTCTTGCCAGTACGTCAGTGTACATTTGGCAGTCTGTTATCACTACAGGGTCACAGTCGATGTAACTGCAGGGTATCCTTGATTACATTCAAGTCATCTATAATATGATCTAGCATACATAATTGTCTATTAGTTACCATTATATTAGATATTGTATATACATATACTTTAATAAAATTTATATCTTGCACCATATTAACCAGGTACTATGGAGATATACACAATACATCTAACATCACATTTTAAATCTCATTTTAATGCATGTACTCTACGTATATACTAATTAGGTTCGCATACGGTATAGTTTATACATATATATCAAGGTACACAGAGTAACTATATACGTATACCAAATACCCATACGTACTTACGTACGCATCAAGTTTATATATGTCTATATACCGGTATTCAACGTAGCAAGTGCGAAGGTCTCCAAGGGAATTATATGCATGCGTACACGTATAAGCAAGAAGGAACTCGAACCTGCGTGCGGAATAGAGACGTGGTGTCACGGCATCGTCGAGTCGAAGGGCTGCTCCGGTCGGTACAGCGAGGTCAGCGGCGTGCGACGGAATCGGACGGCTCGGTCGGGCTGGTGCAGCGCTCGGGCAGCGGGTACAGTGCTCGGTGCAGCGGTACAGCACTCGGGGGGTCCGGCGCTCGGGGTGCAGCATCGTCGGGCTCTCAGCGGTACAGCGGGTCCGGCTCTGTACAGCGTCGTCGGCGCTCAGCGGTGCAACAGGTCCGGCTCTGTGCAGGGTCGACGGGAAGATGAGACGTGGAAGGGGATGTCGAGTGGGTTCGGCGCAAAACAGGGAGGAAGGGAATGTCGGCTAGCTAGGTTTAGATGAAAAAGAAATAAAAGGGAAAGGGATACTATATATATATATGTGTAGACTTGGGTTGACCTAATTATATTGACTTGTCCACTCTAGGTAAAGGCCTTGGCTTATTTTTGGAGATATTCCAATGGGCTAGGTTTCGAATGGGTTTAATGAAATTGTGAGAATTTCATTGGTCTAAGGTTTGGAGGCCATGGTTTAATAGAGATTTATGTTGCACTTTCTCAGTCCCAAAATTATGGAAAAATATACATGAAGGGGAAATGGATTCATTCGCGTGTCGCGTCCAATGGGATAGTCACCTTAATACGCTTGTGCATAAAAATGTCCAACAAAAGGAAAATTACACAAAATTGAATTTATTGAGGGTTAACCACAATGGGTTGCGACATCAGTTGGAAACAAGGGCTCGCATAGCGTCCTAATTATCGAAACAGCGATAAATTTCAACATTCAAATAATCATCCTCAATTATTTAAATATAATTAAATATCATGCAATTCATCTACACATTAATTACGGAAAGACAAAAATACCCTTAATCCAAAAAGTGGGGGTGACACCCAGCCTCTTTCTGCAGATGTCTATCGTATGTCCAGTCTTCCCGCAGTACGCATACTGGACAGCGGGCTGGGTCTGCCTCTGCGGTTGTTGCTAGATATGTCCTCGAGCTGGTGCCTGGTGCTGCTGGTGCTGATACGGCCTCTGTTGCTGCTAAAACTGGGGATGCTTGGCCGGTCCTGTGCTAACACTCTCTCCTCCAGGAATATCGCGTCCTCTCTTGGGCCTGAGGTCCAGATTATCCTCAGTAATCTGGGCATCCATCAGAATGCCCTAAAAGGTAGCAGTGCGATGTCCAGAAGTACGAGACTTGATCTCTCTCATCAGCCCCTTCCTGAACTTTCAGGCTCGGTGTCCTGGGTTCTGAATCATCGACGGTGTGAAATGACTCAAGTGGCAAAACTCTACGACGTACTCGTCGACCGACATGTTCCCTTAGACCAAGTCATGGAACTGACTCTCCAAGGCTCCTAGGGCCACGTCGGGAAAGAACTTCTCCTTGAAAAGATCCTTGAAAGCCTCCCAAGTAAGTCCTTTAATAGTAAGTCTCGGCTCCGTACGATACCAAGTCAACGCGATATCGAACATCTGGCAGCCGGCGGCCTCGATCTGCAAACTCTCTGGAATCTGAGCCAAGCGCAAGTTCCTCTCTATGTCCTCCAGCCAGTCGGCGGCGTAGAGTATCCCCTCAACACCCTTGAAATCCTGAGGCATCATCCTCTTGAAGTCCACCATAGTGCTTGGCCTCTGTTGCTACTACTACTGGCCAGGATGCTGCTGTGTAACTCTCTCCACTACCTGGAGAGCCACCTGATGAGCATTCTCTATGCTCTCCCTCATCAGCTAAGTCTGCGCTTGGTTCACCTCTGCCTACACCCTCTGCACCTCAGTCTGAACTCACTGAGCCTCTGCCGACGTCCTCTGAGCATCCACCATGCCCTGGATCAATACTAACATCTGTGTCCCGTCAGCGGGCACACCTCCTGGAAATGAAATCGGTAGTGGTAGAATGTCCTCTGTAACAGCCGGGACAACCCTCTGGACAGTTGGGGGAGGAGGACCCCCAAAAATTACGAAAACTCCTACATGAACAGGTGAAGTAGGAGGAGCAACTCCAGCTATCTGGGTGGCAGGTCGAGAGGTGGCAGACCTCTCGGAAGCTGTGGGTCCCAATCTCAGTGACCTAGTGTTCGGTGGCATCCTGAAGACAGATCGAACAAGAAAAAATCAATTAAGGCAAAATATACGATATTATCAAGGAAGGACAGAAAAATTTAAAAGAAACAATTATTCAGAATAACAAAAATAAAATTAGAAATTTTTTAGTTGTGATTGAGTATACTCTCATCCATACCCTATCTCATGCTCATAGTAGTACTCTAAGTCTGAGTACTACTACGATACTGCACTAGTTGCGACCTAATCTTACTCTTCTAGACCTGCATGGGCCACCACTAAAATGTGTCATGACCCACACCCGAAATTTGGACATGAGCCGTGGGTACGTCCAGCCTACACAGCAGCATCGACGGTAGAACGCTGTCTAGGTCTCAAAAGTACTAACACAACTTAAAAAAATAATATGTCAATGATCTCAACTTCATAAGGAGTCAATGAATATGCATATGATCATCAATTCATAAGGTACTCAATCACAATAACTATAAGAAGGTAAATGGCACGATAAGATATGAAAGATATAAATAAGTTCTAACATAAGTTTAGAACACAAATTCAATTAACAAAAGTCTAGAGTCTAGCTATCTTAACATAAATAAGGTCTCAACATAATACAACTCAAGTCTCAAAGTTAGAACAATCCAATACATAAATAAACTAGGCTAAGTATTGTCTAAACAACTATGGGTGGTGTCTCCTCTAAGGAGAGTGACTCCTCTGGAATCTCTGGGATGTAATCTCCATCTACTCCTGGACCATAATGGGTAGACAGAAATCCTCAAGGTCCTCTAAAAAATGTTATCCAGTCAGGATTGGAGCGAAGCACAAACACTAACAACAATTTTAATTATATTGATAAGAACTATAAAATAGCGTAAAAAATACATGATGAAAGAAATACTGAAAGATAAGGAATACTGGAGAGACATGTAATCATCATAGAGAACTAACTAGCAATGAACAAATATGTGTGAATGCTAGAAATGAATGTACTGAAATAAAAGAGTAGAAATTTTAGCTAAGTGTCGTAAAATATCAGTTTGCTATGTGATCGTCTTGGGACTAATCAGGCTTGTTATATATGATTGACTATGATACATGTGAGGTCAGGCTAACCATCTAGTTAGCTATGATGTGAGCAATAGTCAGGCTAATTATATATAACAGGCTATGAGGCATGTAAATGGTCAGGCTATACCTTACGTGATGTGTAGGGTGAGATATGATGCATGTAAAGTGGGGTATGATCACATAACTTGCTAATATTTTCTCGTCCCTAGCTAGTACGATGGATTCCAATCACGACTCCTCATGACAGGTATCTATGATACTAGCCCGTGTATCCGCTGTGTCAGAATCAAGTATACACTACAACTAGAATCATAGTAATGAACAAAATAATAAAAACTGTCAGAGAATGTACTCGCCTGTGATCCTGAGCAACGTGTGAGGATCGATGTCCAAAATAGAGTCACAAAGACCTAAAGATGAATTATCAATGTCAAATAATGTCCTTGAATGATAATTAAGTCAAATAAGGTAAATATGTATTTTTTAGGTCCAAACTAGGTCATTACCTTGGTACTCTAGGTTTTTCTAAGTCATAGTAAGGTATACTAGTTAATACCTTGCTAATATTATATAATACTTACTAATACTAAGTTAATTTTAGCTATATCAGGTGCTACTAGTATATTTAACTCATACTTATACTAGTATTAGGTGTATCTAACCCAATACCTTGCTAATACACTCATATATATAATCCATCACTATCAACCAACTTATACCTATTACCTTAGTCCCATACACAACTCAACTTGTTAGCCCCAACATACTACAATACCTTAGTGTATAACACCCCTAGCTCACACCCTCAACTAATATATGTACTCAACAAAATTTATAACTGATACCAGACACCCTAAACTGATAAACCACAGATAATCACTTTACTCACCTGGTACCCTCTTTGATAGTCCTGCCCTCACTGATACGTTCTAGTATCAGACATGATACCCATGACCAAATGGTATCCTACACTACATACACACTCTGATACTTGAACACCCTCTGCCCCTTGTCTCATTCTATTACCCCACTTACACTTCACTTCACTGCAAATATTTGAACTACAACTTGTAACCTCAACTGATACATACACTTCAACCCATTACCTAAAATTCTCACCAAATACCTTGGTACACTTCATTGCACAGCTCGAAAGCTTCCTTGCAGTCACTGGCTTGAGTCAAACATGTGCACTGCACTCTTGTGCAGGCCACTCCACACAGCTTACCCATAGTCCAGTACCCCCCCCTCTTAACTGAAATATCTTAATATCAAGTGGAACATCTTAATACCAAGTGTCTCCCCTCAATTGTTAATGATGATGCATACTGGTGCTGTGCACTTCACTGTGAACTCATATCTCCCCCTAGATTTCCAGTTCCTTGGCACTCAAATCCCCTGCAATGCACAACCCGATCCTCCATCTCCCTTATAACCTGAACATGGATTGAAACTAAGTTCTAATTTCTGCACACATCCTATTACTCGCCTGGCATGCCTCTGTGCACAGTACTGCAGGCTCCAAAATCTGAGTCTACCTCACTGCACTAGCAGTTCCTTCCATATTCCAATTCTTTGCTACACTTGGACAAGTATAACCACGCAACATTCTAACACAACACATATCACCCGCTCGAGTATCAGTCATACACACACTCAATATCACCCTAAACTAATACACAACTTACACTCAATCACACTTGGTATCACTCAACATACCCACGAGATCACCCAACTGAGCTATCCTCGTTTCATTGCTGTCCTCAAGTGCAAGAATTACACTGTGCTACAGGTCCATCTGTGCATTTTTATGCACTGTCTCAGTTTGCACAGCAGAGTGCCATGGTCGGGCTGCTGCTGTTGCTCCAACTCAATTCACAACTAAGGCACACACCAAAATAATATATATATATATATATATATATATATATATAGTGTTAAGTATACACAAAACACACCCTAATAGTCATTTTCTCAAACACCTTGAGGACACCTATAGGATACTCTCTTTTAGTGTCATGATACTCCATCAACCACATGTCAAAACCTCAAATATATAACTAATGGCATATATACATATCAAATATATTTATATATATCTAATATGAATAGTTATAATGAACAATAGAGAAAAAAAAATTCACTCTTAAACACAAAATTCCCAAATGTATACACAACTTCATGAAGAAACACCATGAAAACCAATAGAGACTCATTCTCTCCCCTTGTGGTTATTCCTAAACCATGGGTGGGCTCCTAATGGTCAACAAAATCAATAAAACATAATTTAAAAGAAAGATTTCAGAAATTTATCTTTTGGGAGATGGATTCCCAATGCAAGGTCAAGGGTTCTCTAGCCAAGGCTCTTCTTCTCCAATGCTCCTTGTGACCTAAACTTCTAGGCTTCTTAGATGAGAGAAATGAGAGGGATTAGGCTTTGATTTGGAGGAATTTGGTGGATGAATGGATTACTTTGGGGAATAACTCAACTTAGGGTTCTTCATGAGCTAATGAATGAACTAGAGGGAGGCTCCCTCTCTCCTTTATAGGCCGGCCACATAACCTAGGGTTTGGTTAATGCACAATGTCCTCAATGCCCCTATGGGTTGTTATGAAGAATTATTCCAATGAGTGAAATTTTCATTCCAAGTGAGGGTTTAACATTTTTTCTAATTTAAAAGAAAGGGGATTAACTAGTGGGTCCAAAAAATGTCTAGTCTAAGGATGAGTCTAATGGTCACATCAAGTCTAGTCCACTAACCCATATCATTAATACTAATAATACAACAAATTATACATATTATGTAACTACAACACAATATATATATATATATATATATATATATATATATATATATATATATATATATATATATATATATATATATATATATATTGTAAATGACAATAATATCCCTACTCTAGAAATGTGGTAGTGACATAGATCAAGGGAAATTACCTGTCAAATATCTCGGTCTTCCGCTCACGATCACATACACAAAGAATAGTGATAGCTCAAGCCTGACCGAGGCTGTCCAACACAGATTGGAGGGGTGGCAGGCCCAGTTGCTGTCGTTTGGTGGTCGTATCGAATTGGTGCGGATCATCATTACGGCTATTGTATTCTACTGGATGCAAGCCATTATCATTCCGGCATGTATAGTCAAGCGTATTGAACAGCTCAACACTAATTTTATATGGAAAGGAGGCATTCATACTATCTCATGGCAGGATATTTGTAGGCCTACGGATAAATGGGGAGTTGGACTTTATTTTCTGACCTCGCTAAAAGAGGTATGATGGTTAAAATAGTCTGGCAGTTTCTGGAAGGTGAGTCCCTATGGGTGAAATGAATGCATAAGCGATATATTGCTGATTCTAACTTCTGGGTCACAAAAACTGATAATAATAAATCGGTGGTATTCAAATCCATTTTTAAAATGAGAACCAGGTTGAAAGGACTTCTCACTCGCGTATATGCAGTGGTGCTAACACTGACTTATGACTTGATCCTTGGATTGGTAAAGAGAGTTGTGTTGATAGATTGGGATGGTCTACTTACGAATACATGGGGGCGAGAGAGCCTGTTCAGGTGCTACTTTCAGAGGGGCATTGGTGTCACGCCCCGATCCCGAAAGGGTCGGTCGTCCTCGCTTGATCCTTTACGGAACCGATTCGTCCTCGCTTGGGGCGTGATGCCGTACGAGCCTGGAGTTGCGCTCGTACAAGGCAAGAACTTGCAGTTATAGGAACCCATTTTGAAACACAATTTATAAAACACATTTACAGAGATTTGAACACAGTGCAGGAAGAAACATGCTTTTTTATTGATAATTCAGAGTAATTTACATAGAGTTTACATTGATGCGCCTCTCGGCTACTTGATTTGCATTACAAAAGATAAACTCAAAAGGCAGGGCGCGCTCCATCAGATAGTCCACGTCGTTCATACATTACGCCCTTGTATAGGTTGAAAGTCCAAGCCTCCAAAATAATCTGACTCCAACTATACTTCAAAATAGAGGTGCTCCTAACGCCTCCTCGTCTATCCACTAGCGTTGCACCGTCTGAGTGCCTGAAATAGTTGCCCACAACGTGGGTCAGTACTCAACTTGTACCGGTGAGCGGGATGAACCCACTCGACTAAATCGACACTAGCTTATTAGGGGCGAGCATGCATTAAGATGACTTCTATAAAGAGGCAAGTGAATTCAATTCATATCAGTTGCATATTTTGATAGGAATGAAAATAATATCGAATCCAACCAGTGCATCGATTGCTTACTCAACCGATGCACGCCTTCCCTGCAACGAAACACAAGTATACTTACCATCTGCACAAGACAATAAATTAGCATGTGTTCTAGTCTATGCGGTCATTGGTGTGATCGACACCTTAGGGACATATTCAATCATTAGCGGCGCGCCCTATCAGCCCGGGTAGCAAGCCCTGCTGGAGGTCCCGCAATGCATCGTGACGAGCACGAGTCAAATATTTCCCTCCGGATCGATACGGTTCCAGTGCCCCGGAAAGCCGTTTCGAGGAAATGCCAAACCTTGTGCACAAGTTGTCCCAGACCATGCAAATGCATGAACAAGTCATATATCATACAATGCATCGAATTAAACAAAAGAAGTTAAGCAGCAATATATATCTCATGCAACAGTTCATATTTTCTCAGCGCGGTATTCCGATTCAGTTATCCCATAAGTTCAAAACTCTATCCGAGGCACTAGGCCGCCACCAACAACCAACTCCCATTATAAACAAACTCAGTTATGAGGTGTGCAAGCATATAGAAATATTAGTCTACAAAATCCCCTGTTCCTTTCTTAGTGGCTGGCATGCATTGTGGCAAGGATTTCCTAGGCGTCCAATCGGGCATCATCGAGTGAACGTTTGAAACATTAAAGATGTTGGCGTGAAGAAGTAGGAAAGAAGGGTCCAAACCACTCACTGGTTAAGGAAAAGGTAGCTGAAACAAGGATTTCCGCCTAGCGACGATCAAACGTCAGTTACGCGGACCTGCACAGCACGAGCACCAATTAGAATCCTGCCTATCCTTCCTTGCCGAACTCCCCAAGAATCAAAGCTCCAAACGATAAAACCAGCAGCGAAAACCAAGCAAATCGAAAGCAACACTAAATCAAATCCCAAAGCGGCGATCAAGAAAACCAAGCAACCAAACACGAAAACTATTGGACTCGTTTCAATAGAGGCCTTTCCATGAGTTGGAAAGGATCATCGTATTTTGTCCGTGGCAAGAAGATGCCGAAGTTCTAAGCTACGACTCAGACAGACTAGCCACAAGCCCAATTACGTAGTGCACATCCCGGTCGGATCGGGATTTGAGGCACTACATAATATACCACTAAGAAAAAGTTTCGACCCGAAACTTAAGAACAAGGCCGACCCGAAACGTAAGAACAAGGCCCTACCTCCGACTGAATGAACAATGAAGGGTACTTGTCCTTCATCTCCGATTCCATTTCCCAGGTTGATTCCCCAGCTGAATGGTTCTGCCACAGCACGCGAACCAAGGACATCGTACGGTTGCGAAGTACTTTTTCCTTACGATCCAGGATCTGTACCGGTTCTTCTGAGTATGACAAGTCCGCGCACAGTTCCAACTGTACAAAACTAACCACATGACTTGGGTCATGCACATACTTCCGTAGTTGGGAAACATGGAATACGTCATGCACTTCTGCCAAGGCGGGAGGTAGTGCTATCCTGTACGCCACAGCTGTAACTCGTTCTAGTATCTCAAAGGGGCCGACAAATCGGGGACTCAGTTTGCCCTTCACGCCGAAATGCATCACTCCCCGCATCGGCGTCACTTTCAAGAAGACATGATCCCCGACCAAGAATTCCAAGGGTCTTCTATGTGCATCAGCATAACTTTTCTGTCGGCTCTGTGCCGTGCGGAGTCTTTCCCGAATCAAGCAAACTTTTTCAACTGCCTGCTCTACCAGCTCTGGCCCGAGTACCTGCCGCTCGCCGACTTCGTCCCAACAGATTGGAGATCGACACCTTCGCCCATATAGTGCTTCGTACGGTGCCATCTGGATGCTTGATTGGTAGCTGTTGTTGTACGCAAACTCTGCCAAAGGAAGATGCGTGTCCCAACTAGTCTTTAAATTAATAGCACACAGCCGTAACATATCTTCGAGTATCTGATTTGTCCTCTCTGTCTGTCCATCAGTCTGCGGGTGGTATGCGGTACTGAACTGTAGCTTGGTTCCCAAAGCAGCTTGTAGACTAGTCCAGAAACGAGATAAGAAGCGTCCGTCACGGTCAGAGACGATTGAGGCAGGTACTCCGTGTAATCGGACAATCTCATCTATGTAAATTTGTGCTAACCGATCGACGCTCCAAGTAACTTTTATGGGAAGAAAGTGGGCTGATTTGGTCAAACGATCAACTATGACCCAAATCGTATCGTGCCCCCGTGGCGTCTTCGAAAATCCCACAATAAAATCCATAGTGATGTTGTCCTATTTCCACTCGGGAATAGCGAGGTTCTGCAGTTCCCCGCCGGGCCTCTGATGCTCAGCTTTCACCTGTTGACAGGCCATGCACTGTGACACAAAGGTCGCCACATCCCGCTTCATACCGTGCCACCAGAAGGTCCCGCGCAAGTCCTTGTACATCTTAGTGCTCCCCGGATGTAAAGAATACTTCGCGTAGTGTGCTTCCGCCATAATTTCCCTTCGGAGTTCTGGGTCGTTAGGAACACATAGCCTCCCTTTCATCTGTAAGGCCCCATCTTCGCCTGCCACAAAGTCAGACGTCTTCCCAGCCGAGATCAATCCGCGCACCTTCGCTAAGAACTGATCGCCCTCCTGAGCTGATTTGATTCTACCACGTAAACCCAGTTCAAGATGGAGTGGTGCCAGCTGTACTCCTTGATGCCGAACTCGAAACTCGATGCCCATCGCCTCAAGATCTCGAAGTAAACGGTTGTCTATAGATAACGAGCCCACGTGCTTCCGACTCAGAGCATCAGCAACGACGTTTCCCTTGCCCGGAGTATACGCGATCGTTAGGTCATAGTCCTTAATAAGTTCTAGCCAACGCCGTTGCCGAAGGTTCAATTCCCGCTGGGTGAATAGATACTTGAGGCTCTTGTGATCTGTGAAGATTTTGCAAGCAACACCATAAAGATAATGCCTCCACAACTTCAGAGCAAACACGATTGCCGCCAATTCCAGATCATGCGTCGGGTAGTTCTTCTCGTGCGGCTTCAGTTGCCTGGAGGCGTACGATATTACCTTGTCCCTCTGCATGAGCACACACCCTAAGCCGAGTCCTGAAGCATCGCTGTATATCTGAAACTCTTCTACCCCATCTGGAAGTGCAAGGATCGGAGCTGAAACAAGACGCCGCTTAAGTTCCCGAAAGCTGGCTTCGCAGTCATCACCCCATTCGTATGCAATCCCTTTCTGAGTAAGGCGAGTCATAGGCGAGGCCAGTTTAGAGAAATCCTTCACGAACCTACGGTAGTATCCCGCAAGGCCCAGAAAGCTTCGAACTTCGCTGGCTGACGTAGGTTGCTTCCAGTCCACCACCGCTTCTATTTTCTTCGGGTCTACGGCGATGCCTTCGGCCGAGATGACATGACCAAGGAACGCCACGCTGTTCAACCAGAACTCACACTTGCTGAGCTTAGCGAACAACTGATGGTCTCGTAATGTCTGCAGCACGATCTTCAGGTGTTCTTTGTGCTCCGCCTCGTTCTTGGAATAGATTAGTATGTCGTCTATGAACACGACTACAAACTTATCCACAAACGGTCGAAATACGCGGTTCATCAGATCCATGAAAGCTGCAGGGGCGTTCGTCAAACCGAACGACATCACGAGGAACTCATAGTGTCCGTAACGGGTTCTGAAAGCAGATTTTTGAATATCTTCTGATTTGATTTTCAACTGGTGATACCCTGACCTGAGATCAACTTTAGAGAAAACTCTTGCACCTTGCAACTGATCAAACAAGTCATCTATTCTTGGCAATGGGTACTGATTCCGCACGGTCGCTTTATTCAGTTCTCGGTAGTCAATGCACAGCCGCATGGATCCATCTTTCTTTTTCACGAACAGCACCGGAGCGCCCCAAGGAGAAACGCTTGGACGAATGTATCCTCGGTCCAACAGGTCTTGCAACTGAACTTTAAGTTCCTTAAGCTCTGCTGGGGCCATGCGATAAGGTGCCTTTGATATCGGTCGCGAATCCGGAAAAGTGTCAATGCTGAATTCGATCTCACGATCAGGAGGCATTCCAGGCAGCTCGTCTGGGAACACGTCGAGAAAATCTGCAATGACTTCAGCCTGAGCTGCATCTGCACATTCCCGTCGGGTGTCTCGAACAGAAGCTAAGTACCCTTCACAGCCCGAATGCAACATACGCCTAGCCGAAATTGCTGATATCACCATTGCCGTCTTCGGTGCTGCGCTGCACGAATAGTAGAAGTCTGCCTCGCCGGGTAGACGGAATACGACTTGCTTCTCCGCGCACTCGATTGTTGCATGGCAAGCACCCAACCAGTCCATACCGAGAATAATATCATAATCCTTGATGTCTAGTACAATGACATCTAAGGAAAGCTTCCTACCTCCGATGCAAATGTAACCATCCCTACAGATCGCATGGGCGGGCATATCGACTCCCGAAGGGGTACTTACGCAAAGGTTCATATTTAAAGCAGTAGAAGCTAATTTATGCTCAACAGTAAAATCAGCAGATATGAAACTATGCGTAGCACCTGAATCGAATAAGACTCTAGCGGGTAATTCTCGGTATAGTAGAGTACCTGTTACAACAGTGTTGGATACAGATGCCTCATCCCGAGTCAATGCATAGACTCGGCCCTGAGCACCCTGGCGTTGTGGATTCACTGGCACAGCATTGGCATCACTTGCTGGAGGCCCTTTATTTTGATTTCCATTATTCTGATTCGGCTTGCCCTCTCTGCAGTTAAACTGTTTGTGACCCAGGCGACCACATTTGAAACATCCTTGAACCCGACATTCATTCACTTTATGCCCTGATTTGCCGTACCGGCTGCAGTTCAGTGATTGGGATTGGCCCCTATTATCAGACGTATGCGAACGCTTGTGTGCTCCAGACCCTCCCGTTTCATGAGGACGTTTATTGTTATTGGTACGGGGGGTTTGCACCTCGGTCTTTGGGAGAGGGCGCCCAAAGATCCGTTCGCTGTTCAGAGCCGCTTCGTAACATTCCCTATATGTTTGGCATCTTTGGTTGATGACGTCCCTACGCAAATCGTCATTCAAACCTTTCTGAAATCTATAGCACCATGCCTGCTGATTAGGCAAGAATTGTCCAGCAAACTTTGCTAGCTTAGCGAATACTGAGTCATAATCGTCAACAGACAAACTTCCTTGCACCAGATTACTGAAGTCGTCTTCTTTTTGTTGACGCACGGCTCGGGAAATATATTGTTCAATGAAGGCAGATTTGAACATTTCCCAAGTAATTTTGCAGTTGGGATTGGCATCGTAAATTCCTTGCTTCGTTGCCTCCCACCAATCATGCGCACGCAGTTCCAGCTGAACCGATGCACAGGCAACTCGTTTGGATCCCCGGATGCCAACCAGGTTGAAAAGTCCCTCCAGCTTAGCAATCCACCCCAATACCACGTCCGGCTCATCTCGTCCGTTGAACGTAGGGGGATGCATTTTTGTGAACTCTGCTGCACGGCAGGAGTTCCTTGCTGTAGGCTGAGTCTCTTCTGACTCATCTTCTACCGCCACGGCTGGCGGCGTGACAGGCGTCGCTGCGGATGTCCCGTTGCTCGGTACCAGGGATACAATCAGTTGCATCATTGTATCCATTTGCTTCTGTTGAGAAGCAAACTGCGCTTGTATGTGAGCTTGTTGGGTAACAGCTTGTTGTTGCTGCGCCTCCATGAGGTGCATAAGCCGTTCCACCATTCCGGTTGAACCCGCTCCTCCGGATTCTCCAGAGCTTGCTGGATCGCTCTGAATGGGTTGAGCACTGCTGGCAGTTGCAGTGTTCTTCTTAGCCATGGCTACAAAAGAGAGTAGCTTGTTAACACTCTAAAAACGATAGATTTTATATCTATGGGCTCATTGTATAAGCGACTCTTCCCATGCAGCGGACGCCGAACGCAACTCAATTGAGAGGCGCATCAAACTCCTTTATAATCTTTTGAAATCCCGTGGAAGTAAAGCCTAGGCTCTGATACCAATATGTCACGCCCCGATCCCGAAAGGGTCGGTCGTCCTCGCTTGATCCTTTACGGAACCGATTCGTCCTCGCTTGGGGCGTGATGCCGTACGAGCCTGGAGTTGCGCTCGTACAAGGCAAGAACTTGCAGTTATAGGAACCCATTTTGAAACACAATTTATAAAACACATTTACAGAGATTTGAACACAGTGCAGGAAGAAACATGCTTTTTCATTGATAATTCAGAGTAATTTACATAGAGTTTACATTGATGCGCCTCTCGGCTACTTGATTTGCATTACAAAAGATAAACTCAAAAGGCAGGGCGCGCTCCATCAGATAGTCCACGTCGTTCATACATTACGCCCTTGTATAGGTTGAAAGTCCAAGCCTCTAAAATGATCTGACTCCAACTATACTTCAAAATAGAGGTGCTCCTAACGCCTCCTCGTCTATCCACTAGCGTTGCACCGTCTGAGTGCCTGAAATAGTTGCCCACAACGTGGGTCAGTACTCAACTTGTACTGGTGAGCGGGATGAACCCACTCGACTAAATCGACACTAGCTTATTAGGGGCGAGCATGCATTGAGATGACTTCTATAAAGAGGCAAGTGAATTCAATTCATATCAGTTGCATGTTTTGATAGGAATGAAAATAATATCGAATCCAACCAGTGCATCGATTGCTTACTCAACCGATGCACGCCTTCCCTGCAACGAAACACAAGTATACTTACCATCTGCACAAGACAATAAATTAGCATGTGTTCTAGTCTATGCGGTCATTGGTGTGATCGACACCTTAGGGATATATTCAAGCATTAGCGGCGCGCCCTATCAGCCCGGGTAGCAAGCCCTGCTGGAGGTCCCGCAATGCATCGTGACGAGCACGAGTCAAATATTTCCCTCCGGATCGATACGGTTCCAGTGCCCCGGAAAGCCGTTTCGAGGAAATGCCAAACCTTGTGCACAAGTTGTCCCAGACCATGCAAATGCATGAACAAGTCATATATCATACAATGCATCGAATTAAACAAAAGAAGTTAAGCAGCAATATATATCTCATGCAACAGTTCATATTTTCTCAGCGCGGTGTTCCGATTCAGTTATCCCATAAGTTCAAAACTCTATCCGAGGCACTAGGCCGCCACCAACAACCAACTCCCATTATAAACAAACTCAGTTATGAGGTGTGCAAGCATATAGAAATATTAGTCTACAAAATCCCCTGTTCCTTTCTTAGTGGCTGGCATGCATTGTAGCAAGGATTTCCTAGGCGTCCAACCGGGCATCATCGAGTGAACGTTTGAAACATTAAAGATGTTGGCGTGAAGAAGTAGGAAAGAAGGGTCCAAACCACTCACTGGTTAAGGAAAAGGTAGCTGAAACAAGGATTCCCGCCTAGCGACGATCAAACGTCAGTTACGCGGACCTGCACAGCACGAGCACCAATTAGAATCCTGCCTATCCTTCCTTGCCGAACTCCCCAAGAATCAAAGCTCCAAACGATAAAACCAGCAGCGAAAACCAAGCAAATCGAAAGCAACACCAAATCAAATCCCAAAGCAGCAATCAAGAAAACCAAGCAACCAAACACGAAAACTATTGGACTCGTTTCAATAGAGGCCTTTCCATGAGTTGAAAAGGATCATCGCATTTTGTCCGTGACAAGAAGATGCCGAAGTTCTAAGCTACGACTCAGACAGACTAGCCACAAGCCCAATTACGTAGTGCACATCCCGGTCGGATCGGGATTTGAGGCACTACAATTGGAGTACTGCTACTAGGCGGATTGGCCGTCTACTGGAGAAGGATATCCACCAGGTCCCCCTTGTTGGCAGTGGAGGAAGTGATTATTGGCAGGTAGATGGAGCACCTAATGGCTGCTTCTCGTTTGGTGTGGTGTACCAAGCGTGTCGTCGTGAGTTCCCAAAGTCAGACTGGTCAAAATTCATATGGGTTAATGGTGCGGCCTCTAAATTCAAACTACGAAGCTGCGATGGGAACGTTACTCACCACTGATAGGCTTGTACGCTTTGAGTGCCTAGTTGAACCTCAATTGTGTGTTCTATGCTCGGGGAGTGCAGAAAGTAATACGCACCTGTTCTTCGAGTGCGAGTTCAGTTTGGATATTTGGCGTAGTCAACAACTCAAGCTTGGTATCCATTTGACTGGATGTAGTACTCTACCACCAATATGTATATCTCAATATAAAGTTTTGCTTAGTATTGGTATATGCAGATGGGGTGGTGGTCCCATGTGGGTTAATTTTTCTAGAGGAATTAAGTGTGAACCCCCTTTATGACAATCTTTTTTTTTTCATCACTGTAGGAACCCTAGAGGGGGGTGAATAGGGTCAAGCTAATAAATCAAGCACAAATAATTAATAATAGACAATTTAAAAATTAAGTGCACAAGAAATAAAGTAATATAAATATTGACAGCCGATGTATCCTGATATCCTCCTCGAGGCACTCCTGTCTCAGAAACTCTTGTCCGGCTTGAATCCACTATTAGCAAAATAATTATACCACGAGCTTTGATTCGTAGGTCCGTTGACTTCTTACACAAGAGCTTTGATTCTAAGGCTCTCTAACTTCATACAAGCTTTGATCCGAAGGCTTGTACACTTCAACCTCTTACAAGATAGTTTTGATCTTCTTATAACAAATATAAGGATCTAACTTTTACAACTCAAGAATACTCTAACACAATTTATGGATAGGTAAATAAAAGCTTTGATGGAGTGTTTGTGGGCCTTTGGTAGATTAGATATTTTAGGCTCAAAAGGATCAAGCTTGAAGGAAGGGCTTCAAGGCTTTATATAGGCCACCACAAAGAAAGAACAAAGAAATACAAATTTTAGTCTGCGAACAGTATACCGCCGGTATGCTGCAGTATACCGTTGGTATACTTGTCTTGTAAAACCCTTAATTCTGAAAACCGTATCAATCTTTTTAATTAATTATTTAATTGATTTATAGTATTTATTAGCTAATTAAAAGAAATAGAATTTATGGGATTTTTATTTTTAGGTGTTTGTGCAATAGAGAATTTATGGAGCAAATATAATTTTTTCTTAATTTATTTCATGTAGGAGATTCTGTGGACAGTTGATAGATTAATTGTATGCACTAAATAAATTTTCTCGAATTATATATATATATATATATATATATATATATATATATATATATATATATATATATATATATATATATATATATATATATATAAGGTTATTAAAAAGGAAATAGAAAAGAAAAGAATTAGAAAAAGAATTGAATAAGAAAAAGAATTAGAAAAGAAATGAAAATGAATAGAAAAAGAAAAAGAAAGAAAAAAAGGAAAAAAAATTAGTTAATGGATCTAAACCCATACCTAACCCCTACCCATTAGCAACCTAACTCGCTACCCGTTAATAAGGAACTAAACAGCAGCCGCTGCAAAGCCACAGACCCGCGTAAGCCTCTTCCTCGCTCCCCCGCACTCTATATACATTACATAGTTACCAAAAACCCTAACCCTAAAATCTACTCTACCTCGACCAGAGCCGCCTGTCGCCGACCAGAGACCCGCCGCTGACCACCGCCTGGACCGCCCGAGCAGACCGCCGCCCGC
Organism: Iris macrosiphon; assembly: GCA_036927795.1. NCBI lineage: Eukaryota > Viridiplantae > Streptophyta > Magnoliopsida > Asparagales > Iridaceae > Iris > Iris macrosiphon. Next base: position 190,496,764 of record JAYESA010000002.1, on the reverse strand, counting down.
CGCGTCGCCGTTCGCGCACACTCCCGCGACAGCAAGTACATGGCAGCGAAGCTGTGTTCACATCTCATTTTTGTGCCCTCGCTAGACCAAACTCGACCCCGTCTTCATCGGTATGTTCAGGACCTATCCCCCTTCCATCTTTGTGTATTAGTTTACCTCGAACAACACATAACCCTAGGCAAAAACCGAGGTAAAGTTGGTGGAAAACGATAACTTTTGGATCGCAGAAAACTGCAGTAACCACCCATGTTCATGGACTCGTATCTCCCACCACAGAGATCCGAATTTAGTTTTTCTTTTTTGTATGCGAAGACCACATAACCTAGATTATTTTCTGTCAATTATAATATTTTAATTATTGCTGTATGTAGAATTAAACTAAGTTAAAAATTCTGAAAACCTACTTTTACCATCTTCCAAAATTTGTGATACGGGGCGCACCCCGCCAAACAGGACCGCCCATCATATACCAAGTACGCCAAAAGGTGCGCACGGTATATCCAGACGTGTGGACTTTTGCGGAAACTGATTCGGATGCGTGTGCGCGTCGAAATCAGCTCGTATCCGCAAAAATTCTCCGTATCACTATTTTTACAAAATCTCACGCTATTTAGTGCACGCTCGTCAGAATGCGACGAAACTTGTGCCACTGGACTCGTGGTATCGCGTTGGTCCTGTGACCCAATTTTCACATAATTCTGAGATAGTTGACCAAGTCGCATATTGACGGGCCCCACGGTTGACCTTTTGCACGAAATTGTGTTCGGCTCATCGAAATCCATAATTGGATGTACCGTTGAGTTTGTACTGACTTTTAGAGTTCGTTTGACCTATAATTTATCCCATTTAGAGATCTTTACCCTTGGCACACTTTTCGGTGTAAAGTGGGCCACACGTGGACCCCACCTTGACCCAAAATTATCGTTTTGCCCCTGTGTTCAAATTGGACGAAATGGTAGTGATTTCTAGCTCTCTCGCTGATTCCAAAAATATTGGTGATGTTTATTTCAGCATCAGGAGACGTTCATTCTGAGGCCGTAGTTTCTGACTCTTGGTGTTTGACATCTGGACGTTACATTTTGCAGCTCTCTTGCGAGGCAAGTATACCTTGCCATTGTACTGTTATTCATGTTCTATATATTGCATGCATCTTTATTTTCTGTCTTTAGTTCATATATTTTAACTGCTATATAAAATGCGCGTCCAAGGAAACTTGGATGCAACGACGGTGTCGTCGTGATCTATTTTTATTACGTATATGCATTGACCTTGTTTATGAGACCGCCCCATTATCATGAAGCATCATTAGGTTCATTGGCCGTGACACAGTTGTTACACGAGTTGTGAGTCTCATATAGATCACGAACTGCGTGTTGGGTTGGCCTCCTGTACGTATGGGCTGTGCGTTAGGGATAACTACTGTTAGAAACTTTACATGCTAGTAGACTTGGCAGTTATTAGAGGTATTATCGTGTCATGGATGTGACATGCTTAGAGCATGGGGTAAAAAGAATAACAAGTAAGATGTTTGGGCTCCTTTGCACTTTCCTTTTGTTCGCCCGGACGCTCCGTCGGAGCGACGGGTGGTGCTGACCCCATTTATTACAGGCGGCCTCTGGCGTTCAAAAGACGACATGCTTTTTAGGCCCCTGATTCTTTGAGAGAATCATGTCAATCCCATTTATGGTCAGATAGCCCACGTGTTGGAAAGTTGTTCTCAAACTGCATTCACATAGACGGTTAGACGACCCATTGGATATTTATTTTAGTACTTTATTGGCATGCTTCTATGTATCTTGTTATGTCCCTCTGAGGACCTGGTCCCTTTTCAGGTGTAGATGTTCATGAGTATTCGCAGGAGCGCAGATCCGGACTTGCTACTTATATTTCAAGGAGGTCCTCTCTTCAAGTTTCAGTGATAGTTAGTTTTTGTACTTATATTGTGTTTGCTTTTATATTCTAGTTTGGTAGTGGATTTGTTTCCACCCAACTATCATCCTTAGATACTTTGTATTGAGATCTAGTTTCGTAGATATTGGTTATTTATTTATATGATTTTCGGTGGATGAGATTTAGACTATACCCTGTGACTTGTGATAGTTTTTACCACTTGTGAATTATTGTTCATAATATAGCGTACGCATGTGTTATAATTTCCACATATTGGAGTTGCCATATACATGCGGCTGGCATGCTTACGTGTTCCTAGTCTTACATATTTTGGGACTGGAACGTGACAGGTCTGCAGTGGTAACGACTAGAAAAAGAACCGTTGGGATCATTTAATGTCAGAAATTTGAACGTTGGATTGCCAACTGTGATGAACCAGTATACCGTCGGTATAGACCAGTATACCGTCGATATGCCGGTCCAAACGACAGATATATATATATATATATATATATATATATATATATATATATATATAATCGATATACCATCGGTATACTCTAGTAAACCGTCCATGCCGATTTTCAGCCGAAAATGATCCTGAGTTATTTTCTACCATAGCTTTCGATTTTTCCCTCTATTTTTTATATTTAAAATTATTCCTAAGACTCATTACAGACTCTAGACAGACTATAGCAAACGAAGGCTTTTTTAGAGTCTGAAAATGATGATGGCATAGCTTGGTTTCTTCCTTTGATAGATGATGGCTTTTTCTCTTGACGAAAGTTGTCCTGAGATAACCAAATTATGAAATATGAATATCTTTCGAGAGCTTCGTCCCTGAACCCCAACCGAGGCTGCTTCCCCCTCGATCTCCGTCCGCTGACTGGACAGCGGAACCCCCGGGTGCGTGGCTATAGAGATGTCGTAGGTGGTTCAGAAAAATCTTGTGGGATGACGTCGTCTTTGACCCATCATGATTTCTTCATTGCATAGGTCCATGTTTGATCTTGCTTATTGCTTTTCTGCAAATACAAGTTAGGCAAACAAAGCAATATACATAGTAGCAAGTATGATAACATTTGATGCATATTTGACTATGCTAAGTTTAAGTATTCAAAGTAGTGATAGCATGAATATTAGTGATGTCATAATGTTAAATAGAATAGATTAACCATATTCAAAAATATAGTTAGATCATTGGGCTAACAATCTCCCCCTTTTTGATTATGACAAATCAATTCTATTTAAGATGGCTTTAATAGAAGCTCATATCACTAATATGTAAAACAATAAGCATATATCACTAAATGTGGAAGAATAATATAAATGCTATAGTGATTTTATGATTGATTAGTGACATTAAAAGGCTAAACTTAATCGATTCACCATATTAAAAAATATGATACAATCATTGGGCTAACAATCTTTTCCTTTTTTATTATGGCAAATCGGTTAAGTTTAAGATGGATACAATAGATGTATATATCACTAATATGTCAAGATATAAGCATAAATCACTAAAAGCATATTACTTAAACTACTTCTACCCCTTTTTAAATATACTAGCACATACTTAAACTTACTTCTCTCCCATTGTTATGATAAAAAATAAGCTCCCCCTACTAATAGATGCAAGAAATTCAATCTCAAGTAAATAAATCATAGCAGGAGGAATGCATAGACAATCATGATCAAGATCATCTATGAAAGCAATAGGAGAAGTGTGTAAAGACAAGTTTTTAAAAAAAAAACACAATTAATGTATAATACCAATTAAAATATTGCTTGTCAAAATACAAGGTAGTTGGTAATATTAATGGAAAGATGAGAATAATTCAATAAGAGGTTTACCAACTAGAAATCCAAGGAAATATGAAATATTACTCTAGTGAGAGTAAATTTCTTACAAAAGCCATAAGGATTAGATATTTGCAAATATAATAGATACCATTATAGAAGGATCGAATATATAATAATAGCTTTTAACAATGATCAAGGAAACAAATATGATTCATATTTTTTTTTATACAAATTAAAGGATAAATACGATAAAAAGATTATAATCATTGAAAAGAAGTCAAATGGATATACAAGAATCTTCCTATTTGCAAAAACTATCCGCTTACCCAAGTTCATGCATTTGAACTCAATTATCATAAAATTCTATACGAATAACTTTTAGATAAACATGAAGGTAAAAAAAAATACTTAAGAAAGAGAGATTCAGTCGACTTGAATGCTCCCCCTCAAAGTATGAACAATCTAAATAATCATGAATTTTGGGTAAGTCCAAGCAAAGAAAGCCAAAATAATTTAGCATACAAGGAAAGCCAAGGCAATGAAAGCTTAATTGAATCATCATTAAAGATAAATAAGTTATTTTAGGAAGATTCTATCTATTAACCCATAAATGAGAGGGAAACAATATATTTAAGACAATAGCATATACTCTCATAAATCCTTCACATATCATGAACACAATTAAAAGGATATTAACAAGACGCAATATGAGTACATGATGAACTAGTTATACCACATATTAGAGGATGTAAATGAATTAAACCAATTAATTTGCCCCCCCTAAGAATATGTGTATCTAGTTCCAAAGCACTTATAGCATAATAATAGATAAATACAAGATTTAAGCGATATATCAACTATAGATTTTCTCCCCCTCACTCAATGCATATAAGGCAAAATAATCGTCATAAAAATGAAAACGATCATCTTTAAGAAAAGAGAGAACAATGTAAAAGGCACTTAAAGATGAGAAGCATAAAAAAATCCAATAAAGCATATATATCAAGAGATAAGAAACCTTGACCTAAGTAGGATAAACTCACAAATAAATAATTTAGGTCAATATATATTATTTTTTGAGAAAAAGTCATCATGAAGCTAAAAGTATAATCATTCAAATAAACAAAATATTTGACATGGAGCTTACATAGTTAGATAATCTTGAACCACCCAATCATTATTGTCATGATCCGCACCCGGTGTAAGGACGCGAGTAGTGAATAACGTCCAGCCTACCGCAACATCGACGGTAGAACGCTATTTGGGTAAACTATCTATCTAGTAATCAAGATATAATAATGCCACCAATAAAACATGAATACTCAATCACAGATCTATAAGATGGAACAATCGCACGAATATGATATAAAGAACTGAAGAGTTAAATACAACTCACAAGACAAAATAATATCCAATGAGTCATCTAATAAGAATACTAAAATCAAAATGTTAGAGACAAATCAAGTATAAGTAAATCTATCTACTTAGCTATAGGTACTGGGTTGTCTGTCTCAACCGGGATGAGACCCTCCTGAGTCAAAGTCTCTGACTGTAAGCCAACTACGTCCTGAGTCCCGTAGTGAGTGGGATACCACTCCTCAGTGTCATCTGAGAAAAATATATCCAGTCAGGAAAGGAACAAAGTATACATCTAACAGCAGTTCCAAAGAATGATAAAAAATATATAACAGTAAATATAATAAAATATACAAGATGCAAGATACAAGTATAAGATATATACAAATAGTAATACTGGAATTAAATTCAAGAAATGAGCATCATGGACATGAGCAAGAATACTACTACTATGTAAGTGAGTACCAGCTTCAACATGTGATCGGCTTGGGAACTTGCACAAGGATTAGGGCCTGATTAATCATACGTGTGGTGTATGATCAACATTCACAATGACATGCACAAGGAGGGTATGATCACATATCTACACTAACACTCTCTGCCGGTATAGTGGATCCAACCATGGTATATTATGACACGAGATTCACTGGGTAGGTAGCTAGTCTCCCTAAGAATCAATGTCTTTATATATATAAGAAAAATGAGGAACAAGACTTGCACAAGATACACCATAACTTCCAAGGAAAAATATCTCATGATGAGATCCAGATATACCAATTCGTGTAACCATCATGTCAAGAAATCATGGACATCTACACTAAATACAAGAAATAAAGGGGATGTCATAAATGAAAAACTATCAGAGAATGTACTTGCTTGGAATTTGGTGAACAGTATCAAAGATTTTCGAAACGGTGCCTCAAAGACCTAAATATAGAATATTACATCAATACAAGATTTTGGAATAAAAATAAGTTAAACTAGTCAAATTCTAGGTCATAAAGTTATTTTAAGTCAAAACAGTCAAAATAGGCCAACTCTAGGTCAAACTAGTCAAACTTGGTCAAATTAGCTATTTCTAAGTTGTATGAGTCCACCTCTAGGATATTTGGTCCATACACTATGTAACTAGGCTATACTAGCTATGTTAAGATACTAGAGTATCAACATTATTCTGTATCATAAGATACGTAAAATATTAGATATAAAAAACAATAATATATATATATATATACAAGATAAAAATATATAGTATCCCTAGCTAACTAATACTAAGTGGATACCTCAACTTTGAGCCAATACGGTATCACACCACCTACACCCCTTCTTGATACACAAACACAATACCTTGAGTATAAACCAAAATACCTAATAATTACCTTGGTATCACAAGGTAATCCAATATCTAACCCATGAATATCTCACCTTTGACTAAAACCAACTAATATATATATATATATATATATATATATATATATATATATATATATATATATATACACACCAATTAACTAACTAAATAATATTATACTAACATACTAAATAATACCATGTTGATACAACCTACTAACTACAACATATGAAATCATATACTATTATCATACATTTATAACTAACATTTCTAGCCTCCTTGCTGCTGCCAACAAGCATGCCCAACCCCATTGCTGCAAGTTGTTGCAACATCACCCATAACTGTGCAGTTTCTATCCAAGGCATTGCTTGGACTGAACTGCACACCCAACCTCACTCTCTCTCTCACCTATGGTAGCTGTTACTAATAGTATTGCTGCTGCCCCTAGTTGCATTGCTGCTGTTGCTGCTCCTAGTTGTATGTTGCTGCTGCTCTCACTAGTTTCTGCTGCTGTAGTTGCTGCTGCTCTCACTAGTTTCTGCTGCTGTAGTTGCTGCTGCTCTCACTAGTTGCTGCTACTGTTGTTCACTAGTTGCTGCTGCTGCTTCTCTCACTAGTTGTTGCTGCTGTTCACTACCTGTGCACCAAGTGCACATGCCCGAGTCCCCCTCCTCTACCTTGCTCTCACTAGTTGTTGATATATATATATATATAAATATGATACTCTAATAGTTATAACCAAGGTAAATTGAATTAGAATACAAAGTATCAAACACGTGGAGTGCACCGCACCTGTATCACACTCAATCTATGATACGCTTGCGATTCAACTCTACCATACCACCAAACATATTTCGAAGGACACGAGCAAGTCTAGAATCACAATTAGAAACAACACAAAGAGCTATCTACTCATTCGCGTGCCCGTGTTAAAATGTGACATGCTCAAACCCCCGTATCGGAAGAGAACCCCCAAATTAACCCGTATCGCCAAATTGTAATGATACGGCCTACACGTATCCAATTATGGACACGACACTAGTCTCATACAATCAGACACATATCAATTTGGTCTAATTGACCTATTGACAAATACAAGGTGTGCCAATCTCAAAATTCTCCCAAAATTGACACAAAATACACCATAACTTTCTCCATAGGCCTCCTATGAACCTAATTCCACTTCCTATGGGTAGACTTAGTATATGGGAGGGTTCCTAATGATTAAATTACAGATTTAGAGTCTAATTAGAGAAAAAAAACTAAATTATATCTATTGGAAGATGGATTTCCAATACAAGTCTCCAAAAGAGTGTCAAGAGCCTTCAACTTGTGCTTATTCCTCCTCCTTGTAGATCCTTGCCTCCTTCTTGTTTCAATAGCCTCTAATGGTGAGTAGAGAAGAAATTGGAAGAGAATTTGGATAGGGATTGATGTAGGGATGAAGGAATTTGGAAGAGAAAAATTCTAGATTTAGAAATGATATGAATGGATGAAGAGAGAGAGAGAGAGAGAGAGAGAGAGAGAGAGAGAGAGAGAGAGGGGGGGGGGGGGTCTCTCTCCTCCCCCTTGTGGCCGACCTTGCCCTCTTCTCCAAGTCACTATAAAAAGTCTACAATACCCCTTGGGGCTTTTTATGAATAAATTAATTAAAGAAGGAAGGTTCTAATCCAATTGGTTTAACTAATTAAGTCATCCTCCTAATGAATGGACTAACTATTGTGCTTGTTTGTTGGGCTCAATCTAACTAGAATTATTGTTTCTCCATGAGTTTAGTCTAATCTAGTTAGGTCCACTAACACAAGTCCAAAATTAAATCTAACATCTAACAATAATTAAATAATACAATAAATAAATATTCAACAAGCACATAAATTAATTATTATAAAATAAAAAAAACCTTCCTAAAAAATATGGTAGTGACAAGTCTACCCCCCTTAAAATAATTTTGTTCTCGAAATTCAAAGACGAAACTACACCCAGAAATAAAATAGAATCAGGAAAGAACATACCTCATTGTACAAACAAATATGGGTAACACTCTCATATTTCATCCTCCCTCTCTCAGGTAGACTCACCCGGAGAGTGATGCCTCCATGTGATGCGTACCAAGAGAATGGTCTGGTTCTTAAGCACCTTTCTTTCTGATCCTGAATATCAATTGGCTGCTCTGGATAGCTAAGAGTAGGGCCCATCTCTATCTCTGAGTGATCCAATACGTGACTAAGATCTGCCACGTACTGTCTCAACTGCAATACGTGAAATAAGTTGTGCACTCCCTCCAATATAGGTGGCAAGTCTAGTTTGTAAGCAACTGCACCGACCCTCTCGAGAATAGTGAAGGATCCGATGAATCGCGGACTAAGCTTCCCGCCTCCACCGAAATGAATCGTATCTCATATCGAAAAAATCCTGAGAAATACCAGACCACCAAACTAGAAAAAAATATAACCTTAAGAACTTAATCTATAACAAACAACCGATATCAATACAAAATAAAAAATCTAAAACTATACCTTAAACTCCAATGGTCTCCGGTAGTTATCGGCCCAATGCCGCTGTCTGTCCTGTGCTAATCGAAGTCTGTCTCTGATCAACTTAACCTTCTTTGCTGCATCCACAACCATCTCTGGCCCTAGCAAAGCTCTTTCTCCAACATCGTCCCATGACAAGGGAGTACGACATCTCCGACCGTACAGAGCCTCAAATGGTGACATCTCTATACTAGTCTGGTAATTGTTGTTGTAAGCAAACTCTACCAAATAGAGATGGTCCTCCCAAGATCCTCCAAAATCTTTGACCGTTGTGCAGCATATCCTCGAGATTCTGAATGATCCTCTCTAACTGCCCATCTGTCTGGGGATGATATTGTAAACTCCCTCACCCAAAATAGGTATTTTGTGTATATTTTATATTATTATATTTATTATAGATGTTGAATTTATTTAGAGTATTCTCTTAGTTAATTAGAAAATAAATTTTTTTAGTATATTTACTTATATAAATATTTATTTAGAATTATTTTTAGGCTATTTTAGATTATTGGGATTTTTCCATAATTTTTAGTTAATTAAAAACTAGTAACACTAATTTTCTAGGACTTTGAAGAATTTATTTTATGTTCAAACTTAATTAAAAATATCCCAAAATTTTATTTTAGGTTCTAAATAGTCAAATATATTTTCTAGAATTTTCTGGGAATTTTCTGAATATTTTTGTATTTATTGGGAGTTATTTAGGCTAATAACTAATTTTTAGGACTTGTAGAATTTATTGTGCAATCCCAGGAATATAGAATGAACCCACGTTATTTTTTAGGGTTTATAATATTATTATATATTTTCTGGAATTATTTCAGAATTTTTGGAATAATTTTAGTATTTATTTTTAGTTATATGGGTAAAACTAATGTTTAGAGCTTCTCCTAATTATAGTAGGAAATCTATGAATATAAAATTATCCCAAATATTTTTCTAGAGTTTTTAAATTCAAAATATATTTTTTTGTAATTTTTTCAGATTTTTATAATTATTTTTAATATTTATTTTGAGTTATTTAGATTTAAAATGACTTAAATAATGTTTTGATAAACTCAAATCAAAAACAAATAATATAACAAAAACCATCCAATCATATTCTGACACGTGTCAGCCTATAAATATCCTTTCAGCCGCAGGTACATCCCTATATATATATATATATATATATATATTATTATAACCCTAATTATCCCATTATTTTAGAGAGAGAGAGATTTTGGAGAATTGCCATCTAGGGTTCCTTCATCTTCCACAAGCCATTACGCATAGCTCCGGACTCCAAACGAGGCCTAGTTTCTTGCGTTAGAAATATATTGAGGTTAGCTTTCGGATTATATAAATTGTTTTATGAAATTATGAGTATTAAATTCTGAAAAATTCGTAGAGCACAGCATGTCCAAAAATAGACGTGTTTCAATATTTTCGCGATTCCGGGAGAACCAGGAATCAGAATCATGAACCGTTTAAAGTTTCGAAAAGCTAATGTCTAGATAATTGACATATGTTTTTCCCAGAATTTAATTTGAAGTATTTATATACTGTTAATTCTGTAAAACTTCTAGGTTAGAATTTAACCATCGGTGCACAATACAAAAAATTGTATGTGCCATAATTTCCAAACGAATTTGAATTCGGACGAGCCATAAATTCTAGTATGTTTTTGACGCTGAAACCTACAGGAAATCATGCTTGAAAGTTGAGTTTGTGTCGGTTGACTTTTCGGTCAACAGATCTCCTCGATTTGCGTGCCATGAGTCTCGAGTTGATAAAATTCAGTTTCTTTGGACAAAATTTAGGAATTAACATAAAAATCAGAATAATAAGATTAAAATAGGATTTTAGAGTAATTATTCCAGAATTAAATAAATTAAAATAAATTATCTTTTGACGTGATAAATTTGTAATACATAGGCTATTTGGACTGTGACTTGGACTCTGATTCATACCAGCAGCAGGACCCCAGGCAAGATACCTTGCCAAATTGTTTACAGTATTTTGTATGCTTAATATATTTCTGTATATTTATTACATTTTTGTTTATTTATTGCATGTGTAGTTCCTTTCAGTCATTACTATATATTAGATATGTTGACACACACATGGCACTTAGTATCATCGAGGATAATCATTAGGCGTATGGGCTTTTAACCACTCTGGTGAACCGTAGTAACTAGCACGCACTATGGTAGTCGTGTCCGATGGTCGCTACCCCCGCGGTATGTCGATTGATGGAGTCCGAGGGTCGCTACCCCCGCGGTATGCCGGCTGATGATGTCCACTGACGAGCGTGAGGTTGTGAGGATTAGATCGAGTAGCCTACCCTTGCCCATACGTCAAAAAGTTGTCCTCATTTGCATTCATATAGATTGTCCTGTACAACGTACTTATCTATTTTCAAATATGATGCATGTTTACTGTATTCAAATTGGCTCGTATTTTCTGTATCTTGTTACGTCCCTCTGAGGACCTGGTCCTCTGCCAGGTGTATCTGTTCTTGAGTATTTGCAGGAGCGTAGATTTGGATGGTTACATAGGTTTCGAGGATGTCTTCTCTTCGAGCCGTGATTGATAGCTGGTATTCTTATATAGTATTTATTGTGTTGTACTTATATTGTAGTTGCTCTTATATTCGAGTTGGTAGTGGATTTATTTTCATCCAACTATCATCCTTAGATATTTCTTATTGAGATCTAGTTATATAGATGCTGGTTATTCATTTATATTAATTTTCGTGGATGAGATTTAGATCGTACCCTGTGACTTGTGATACATTTTATACCACTCGTGGATTATATATTCATATTACAGCGTACGTATGGATTTGGTTTCCATATATTGGAGTTGCCATATCCATGCGGCTGGCATGCTTACGTGTTCCTAGTCCTATGTATTTTGGGACTGGGATGTGATATGTTTTTGTGGTGGCCCATGCAGGTCGAGAGCATATTGTCTCGGTTACGTTACTGTACCGAACAAGCCTGCAAACAATAACATCCAAGTCTCCGAGTATGCCGGAAACAAGTCCTCTAGGTCACAGTCTGGAAAAATATTTCCAGTCAGGATGGAACAAAGTACATCTCTAACAGCAGTTCTAAATCAATGATATAAACTATGTAGCAGTAAATAGATATAAATATACAAGATGCATATACATGTACAAGAGATACACAATAAAGGAAATACTGGAAATAAATACGAGAATGAACAATATGTCAATGAACAAGAATACTAATGACTAAGTGTGTGAGTACTGGCTTTAACATGTGATCGACTTGGAAACTTGTACACGAATACTGGCCTGGCTAGTCATACGTGCAGTGTATGACCAATACTAACATGAGAATAAGACTTCTACATGAAGGGTATGATCACATATCTACACCAAAATACTCTTCACCCCCGACTGGTATAGTAGATCCAACCATGGTACGCTATAGCACGGAATTCCCCAAGAAGATAGCGACTCTTCCCGAGAATCAGTGTATGTACATGTACAAGATAAACAATGAAATAAGACTTGCACAAGATACACCAAGAACAAGGAATAACATCTCATGACGAGATCCAGATATACCAATCCGTGTAACCATCGTGTCAAGAAACATGGATATCTACACTAAATACAATGAACATAGAGGATATCATAAATAAGAAACTATCAGAGAATGTACTCGCTTGGGGTCCTTAGCTGGCAATACCAATGTCCTGCTCCTGAAGTTTCGCAGGACGATCCAATGGTCCTATATACATATAATATAATACAATATAGCATCAGCCATTATACTAGCACATATACAACCCTAATCACACTGAACTCAGAGGGTACGCTAGGGCGATACTGGTCAACTAACAGGGTTAGTGTGCGTCTATAGCTGCACGGGTGTCACGTCTGCGATTGTTGTACAAAATCAGACAGTCAACTATACATGTCTTGCCAGTACGTCAGCGTACACAAGGCAGACAGATCACAAGTCTCAGGGTCACATGGTCAATACGGGATATCTGTAATTAACACTAGGGCATACTGCATATATGTACAGTCAAATATAGACATGGGATACCTACTACTAACATTTATGGCCATACCACATGTCATGCCCCAGTCCTAAAAGTACACGGGACCAGGCCACGTGGCAATAGCCAGCTGACATGTCTCCGAGGATAACCCAAATTAATGGATCCTAGCGAAGAGTGCTACGCTGTCCTAAATACTAACAAGTCCAATATCAATCAACAACGGGTTATCTAATCTCATCCACAATATAAACAGCAAAAAAGTACTAAAATAAATACTGGAAGATAAACGCCAGTCTTAAAATATTATAGTACAACCAAGAATGTCTGGTGGGGACAAACCCACTACTATGACGAAATAAAAGTACTGAATGACAGATAAAAGAGTAATCACTAGGTCATCGGCTGACTAGATAATGATGCTCCCAATCCTAGGCAGAAGGCCTACCAACTGATCACGGAAACTCTGACGGTAGCACCTCTAGCTCCTCCGCGGTAGCTTACCTCGTCTCCTGTCCTAGGCCGTACATTGTGGGGTAATATGCCTCGTCCAAATCTGAAAAGGTACCAGGTCCTCAGAGGGACGTAACAAGATACATAGAAGCATGCCATATATATAAATACTGAATAAAATAAATAAAGGGGTGTGCTAACCATCTAAGTGAATGCAATGTGAGGACAACATTGGTGTGCATGGGTATGCATAGGCATATAACGTCCAACACTCCAAAGAGAGTGGCAGTTGTACAGTATATCGTCCATATTACTCCGAAGAACGTGGCAGCAGTGTAAAGGAAGTCATTGGATCTGTGGCTCCTCCGGATACTACAGATTCCAATGTGTGTATCCCACACGTCTACTAGTTGTCCTTCCCGTCCAATATAAATATACACATCGAATACTCGACGCGCATATTACGTATCTATATGCCAAGTCTCTACAATCATAAAATCCTGAATTACGTACTAACCGTGATGCATGTCACACGCACTGATAGCTAGTCGAGTACGCAGACCCGCATCCCAATATGAATTCGTTACCGTAAAACGTGTAAGAGTGTCAGGTCTCGGAAGATATCAGACTATCCTCCCAATGGGGTGAGTCTACTAATGACTAGGTCAAGTACACTAATCATCGACGCATCCGTCGACTGCACCCGAGTCAATCTCGGACGCTCACAGTCATATAAAATAAAGCTACAAGATATCATACAACATATGCATAATTTAAATTAGACAGTAAATATGGCAAGGCCGCATAAATACATATATAGTCATAACTGGTATTATCATTAAATTCCTACACAATATATATATATATATATATATATATATATATATATATATATATATATATATACCAATTTAATTGTAATACGCATATGTATACACATACAAGTCATTGGGTTCACCGGGTCCTCTATCACTAAACTGCCATAAAGAAATACGCTAACCCTATTGGATACACAAACACATAAAATCACGAAGGACAGTTCTAACCTGCACGGGCACGCACGGGGTTGATGATGCCGGCGATGATGGTGATAACGACGATGATGATGGTGACGACGATGACGACGATGATGGTGATGACTACGATGACGACAATAAGGGTTATGATGGAGGTAATGGTGATGATGATGATGGAAAAGATGGTGATGATGATGAGAATGATGATGGTTATGAAGGCTGCCGGAGTGGAGGGGCTCGGCGAGGTTGTGGCGACGAGGACGAGGAGGACTGACGGTGTAGGCGAGCGGGGCTGCTCGGGAGGGTGGTTGGGTGGTTGGGCGTTCAGTCGAGGAGAAAGTCAAGGCTTTAATGGTGGTATGTTAATGGTGGAGCTGAGGTCGGGGAGAAGTGGAGGACGGGTGGTGGTGTCGAGCACGGCGGAAGAAAGTGCAGGCGGGTCAAGGCGTGGTGGTTGAGGGCAGAGCTGTGGTTCAGGCGAGGGAGAACGACGGGGTGGAGATGTCGGGTTCAGGGAACAGATCGATGGACGTGGAGGGAAGTCGGGGTGACTGGCAGCAGGGTGGCTCGGTGGTGGGTCACCGGAGAAAGAAGGGAATAGGAGGTCGACGGGGTCGGGTTGACAGGAAGGGGTGGCCGGACTCGGCTCGGCGGCTCAGGCGGAGCACAACGGCTCAGGCGGCCGGAGGGGATGACATGGAGGTTGGTGATGGGGATGATGTAGGTTTCGGTTTAGGGTTAGGTTTGAGTTTTGATGGTGGAGGTGATGAAGAAAATATAATGGAGGAGGAGAGTTTGCATGTAGGAGAGGAGAGAGGTTAATGGTGACCTCCTAGGGATTAGGGCCGGCCAAGTCTTGGGATGGGGTTGCTTTGGGAAAGGGTTGAGTAATTATATATATATAAGGGTGTGTGTGGTGAGGATGGCTCCATTTTAAATAGATGGCCTAGATTGCTCATGAAGGATGGTGTACAACCAAAAAGAGGAAAGAGGAAGAGGGTTGAACCGGTCAAAGGGAGGAGGGTTAATTTCTTCATGGGTCTTGACCAATAGGATGGTGACACATCATTGTATTTTTGCAAATAAGTCCCTAATAATTGGAAAATTGCACAGAAAGTGAGTTTTTGGATTTAATGAGGGAAAACACCATGTTTGGTGTGATGTATTGGATAAAAAGAATGTTTGGTGGTATGAAGCTTGAGGGTGTGAATGGGGGTTTGGGTTGGTATTTGGTCTAATTTTGGGTCAAGTTGGGTCCTTATATCAATTCAATTAAAATTAATGTAAGTGGTGTTCTAAAATTAATTGGAAGTACATGTGATTAAAATTAGGTGGGACACAAGTATCATGGACGTAGAGAACTCAGAGTAAAATATTGTCATAATTTGGATTGCACAAAATGGGTCAAGATTGTGTCTCCAATTTCGATTGGAACGTACAAGGATAAAAAGTCAAATTTATTTGGAATTTAAAATAAACGTTCGCGAAGAATATTGTGCGACTAAAATGAAGCACAAGAGAGCATATTCATGAGTTACACAAAGGTCAGAAAGAAAGGCGGGCCCGTCTAGGACAAGAGTACAAAATTTGTTGGAGGACAAAAGCTTGGGTAGCGCTCTAAATATCGAAGCAACGGTAAGACACAACAATTAAATAAAATTACGATAATTAATTACAACCTCCATAATTAAATCCCAAAACTGCTAATAAAAATTCATGATCCTATAATTCGGTCAGGGCTTCATCTAGTGGGCTTCTAGGTCTTGTCTACTAACTCATGCAATTTCAAGAACACTATATATATATATATATATATATATATATATATATATATATATATATATATATATATATATATATATATATATATATATATATATATACATATCATGCAATTATTTAAAATAAATACACGCAATATTTCTAATATATAAAATGACAAAATTATCGCTATTTTGGAATATGGTAGTGACAAGTCTACCTTCCTTAAAAGAATTTTGTCCTCGAGGTTTAAGATCCTCAATAGTTTGTATTTATCTATATATTTATTTTACCATCAAAATTTAAATTCATCAAACCATATAATCATGAAGTAAATCCATGTTGTTATTTCAACAAAAGTTTCAAAATTCTAAAATATCATATTCCTGAAAATCTTTAAATAATTATCAAATTCCATTCTTATCACAATCTTCTCCAAAATTTTAATAACTAAATACAAAAATTTGATATTCAATCCTCTAATTGAAATCAAATCAATGCATTTTTATAAAATTTTAAAAAAAATCTCATCCGAAAAGTTTGAATCTCAAACACTAATCGATTAATTATCTTAATCCTCTAATCTAAGTCCAATCGATGCGTATTTATAAAATTTAAATCCATATCTATCTAAGTATACCTATATATTCACAGTCTCTAACACAGAAGATACACACAAATACACCAATTGTCTACAAGCCTCAATTGTGTATTAAAATTTACACTGTACGGATTACTTGCACTATTACTTCCAATAATTTTTATCTATATTAACTGATACACCAATCTAATATCATCACACAAGGTACTTACTGTAACTAGCACCTTGCTCAACTAATCCTTGATATAGAAATATTAGCACTATTAGTATGGTAACACTAGCTTCATCATTAGATCTCCTCATCACATTTATTAGAACTCATGATAACTTGCACCTTTTATAATACACATGTTTCACTTCACTCTCAAAGGTAGGCATATGGTTCCATATCTCGATTGATGTATACGTACCTTCCCTTAAATCTTTTACAGGCTGATACACTAATCTGTGATACACTTTATTCCTTCCATGACCAATCTTGATATTTCTAAACCCATGGCATCTCATTCAAAACCTTTATGCATATACATTTCTTTACTCTTGACACACCCAAGTAATCAACCATCAAATTGAATATTATGCTTCATTAATTTTTTAATACAATTTCCTTGATACTTAATTGCTTACATGGATCACCCAACTTCATAAATTCATGACTATCCAGGACTGGCATGCTGACTTTGATACTAACTCCTGGAACCATCACTGATACCCTTTACTTTTTCTACCTATAATACCAATACTACTATAATAATGATACCTTATCATAGAACCATTGCTACAAGGTACTATGCTATGGGTTATCTCTAGATTAATGCCTACTGCTCACATGTCCAACCAAAAAATACTTACAGACTCACAAGCCATACTCAGTCAACACTGATACAAGAGACAGACCTAATTGTAAGTCACCAATTATCACACTAACAGGGATCCTTAAAGAAATAAAGCTCAAAAAAGAACTGGACTAAGGACTGAAGGTATCTCTACGGCTATCAAAAGAAAATAATAGAACAAAGTCCTAGAATAACATAAGTGGATAAGTATTGAGATGATACTTTAAGAACAAATTTAAGATACAACCTGATAATCATACACGTTTGTCTAAAGTCATGACACTCAGAATCCTCGCCACGCAAGTAAGCATAGCTGCGATGAACGATAGATTCCATAACTTAGGTATGTAACTCTATAATCATGTCGTCTAGAATCCTCGCTGTGCCGGCTAGTATAGCTGCAAAAAATTCTAAATTTCATAACTAAGATAGATATATCTGAAGTCAGGTACCTACATTTTCGATATGCCAGCTAATATGGCTGCGATAAATTCTAGGCTCCATAACCAAAGCCAGATGATTTACCTTTCTCACTGTCCTCATCAACATATGTCATCAGATGATACCGTAAATTTTAGTCCATAAAATTTATCTCGATATAAAATTAAACTCAATAATAATACCAAGATTTTATTTTAATAACTGATCAACAAGAATCAAATTCAATATCAACAAGTGAGAACAGACAAAAATAAGGGAAAGGATTTAAATTGTAAATTATAATAAGATTCTCAAGGGTCGTCCTAGGAATCTCTTAAAATTTTTGTGATTGAGTATCCTCTCTCATCCTAGTATCCTATGTCCTATATCCTATCGCAGGCATGCAGTAGTACAACCAATACGTTGCACTACCATGATATCGCACAACTTGCGAAGCTAGACCTGCATGGGCCACCACTAAAAACGTGTCATGACCCGCACCCGGTATAGGGGCACGAGTACGTGGGTACGTCTAGTTTATGCCGCAGCATCGGCGGTAGAACGCTGTCTAGGTCACAATACTATCTAATCAATCTCGCACGAATATCCAACTCCATAAGGAGACACAGATATCACAATATTATATGGAATACTCAATCACAGAAATAAGGCACGATGAGATATCGAAGAAATAAATGAAGTACAATACAAGTCCAAACAATAAAATAATCTAACCTGCAAACAATAACATCCAAGTCTCCGAGTATGCCGGAAATAAGCCCTCTAGGTCGCAGTCTGGAAAAATATTTCCAGTCAGGATGGAACGAAGTACATCTCTAGCAGCAGTTCTAAATCAATGATATAAACTATGTAGCAGTAAATAGATGTAAATATACAAGATGCATATATATGTACAAGAGATACGCAATAAAGGAAATACTGAAAATAAATACGAGAATGAACAAAATATTAATGAACAAGAATACTAATGACTAAGTGTGTGAGTACTAGCTTTAACATGTGATCGGCTTGGGAACTTGTATACGAATACTGGCCTGGCTAGTCATACGCGTGGTGTATGACCAACACTAATATGAGAACAAAACTTGTACATGAAGGGTATGATCACATATCTACACTAAAATACTCTCCACCCCCGACTGGTATAGTAGATCCAACCATGGTACGCTATGGCACGAAATTTCCCAAAAAGATATCGACTCTTCTCGAGAATCAGTGTCTATAAATGTACAAGATAAACAATAAAATAAGACTTGCACATGATACACCATAAACAAGGAATAATATCTCATGACGAGATCCGGATATACCAATCCGTGTAACCATCGTGTCAAGAAACATGGATATCTACACTAAATGCAATGAACATAAAGGATATCATAAACAAGAAACTATCAGAGAATGTACTCACCTGGGGTCCTTAGCTGGCAATACCAATGTCCTGCTCCTGAAGTCTCGCAAGACGATCCAATGGTCCTATATACATATGATATAATACAATATAGCATCAGCCATTACACTAGCACATACACAACCCTAATCACACTGAACTCAGAGGGTACGCTAGGGCGATACTGGTCAACTAACAGGGTTAGTGTGCGTCTATTACTGCACGGGTGTCACGTCTGCGATTGTTGTACAAAATCAGACAGTCAACTACACATATCTTGCCAGTACGTCAGTGTACACAAGGCATACAGATCATAAGTCTCAGGGTCACATGGAAAATACGGGATATCTGTAATTAACACTAGGGCATACTGCATATATGTACAGTCAAATATAGACATGGGATACCTACTACTAACATTTATGGCCACACCGCATAAATACATATATAGTCATAAATGGTATTATCATTAAATTCCTACACAATACATATATATACCAATTTAATTATAATACACGTATGTATACGCATACAAGTCATTGGGTTCACCGTCACAGGGTCCTCTCTCTCTAAATTGTCATGAAGAAATACGCTAACCCTAATGGATACACAAATACATAAAATCACGAAGGACAGTTCTAACCTGCACGGGCACGCACGGGATTGACGATGCCGGCGATGATGGTGATAACGATGATAACGATGGTGACAATGATGACGACGATGATGGTGATGACTATGATGACGACGATGAGGGTTATAATGGAGGTGGTGATGATGATGAGAATATTGATGGTTATCAAGGCTGCCGGAGTGGAGGGGCTCGGTGAGGTTGTGGCGATGAGGAGGACTGACGGTGTAGGCGAGCGGGGCTGCTCGGAAGGGTGGTTGGGTGGTCGGGCGTTCGATCGAGGGGGAAGTCGAGGCTTTAATGGTGGTGTGATAATGGTGGAGCTGAGGTCGGGGAGAAGTAGAGGACGGGTGGGGGTGTCGAGCATGGCGAAAGGAAGTATAGGTGGGTCGAGGAGTGGTGTATGAGGGCGGAGCTATGGTTCAGGCGGAGGAGAACGATGGGCTGGAGACGTCGGGTTCAGGCGAACGGCTCGATAGACGTGGAGGGAAGTTGGGGTGACTGGTAGCAGGGTGGATCGACGTTGGGTCACCGGAGAAAGAATGGAAGAGGAGGTCGGCGGGGTTGGGTTGACAGGAAGGGGTGGCCGGACTCGGCTCGGCGGTTCAGACAGAGCACAACGGCTCAGGCGACCGGAGGAGATGACAGGGGGGTTGGTGATGGGGATGATGTAGGTTTCGGTTTAGGGTTAGGTTTGAGTTTTGATGGTGGAGGTGATGAAGAAAATATAATGGAGGAGGAGAGTTTGCATGTAGGAGAGGAGAGAGGTTGATGGTGACCTCCTAGGGATTATGGCCGACCAAGCCTTGGGATGGGGTTGCTTTGGGAAAAGGGTTGAGGAATTATATATATATAAGGGTGTGTGTGTAGTGAGGATGGCTCCATTTTAAATAGATGGCCTAGATTGCTCATGAAGGATGGTGTACAACCAAAAAGAGGAAAGAGGAAGAGGGTTGAACCGGTCAAAGGGAGGAGGGTTAATTTTTTCATGGGTCTTGACTAATAGGATGGTGACACATCATTATATTTTTGCAAATAAGTCCCCAACAATTAAAAAATTATAAAAAAAATGAGTTTTTAGATTTAATGAGAGAAAACACCATATTTGGTGTAATGTATTGGATGAAAAGGATGTTTGGTGTTTAGTATGAAGCTTGAGGGTATGAATAGGGATTTAGGTTGGTGTTGGATCTAATTTTGGGTCAAGTTGAGTCCTTACATCAATTTAATTAAAATTAATATAAGTGGTGTTCTAAAATTAATTGAAAGTACATAGAATTAAAATTAGGTGGGACACAAGTGTCATGGATGTAGAGAACTCAGAGTAAAATATTGTCATAATTTGGGTTGCACAAAATGGGTCAAGATTGTGTCTCCAATTTCGATTGGAATGCACAAGGATACAAAATCAAATTTATTTGGAATTTAAAATAACCGTCCGCGATGAATATTGTGCGACTAAAATGAAGCACAAGAGAGCATATTCATGAGTTACACAAAGGTTAGAAAGAAAGGCGGGCCAGTCTAGGACAATGTTGTAAAATTTGTTGGAGGGTAAAAGCTTGGGTAGCGCTCTAAATATCGAAGCAACGGTAAGGCACAATAATTAAATAAAATTACGGTAATTAATTACAACCTCCATAATTAAATCCCAAAAATGCTAATTAAAATCCATGATCCTATAATTTGGTCAGGGCTTCATCTAGTGGGCTTCTAGGTCTTGTCTACTAACTCATGCAATTTCAAGAACACTATATATATGATATATATATCTATATACACATATCATGCAATTATTTAAAATAAATACACGCAACATTTATAATATATAAAATGACAAAATTATCGCTATTTTGGAATGTGGTAGTGACAAGTCTACCCTCCTTAAAAGAATTTCGTCCTCAAATTTAAGATCCTCAATAGTTTGTATTTATCTATATATTTATTTTTTTTATCAAAATTTAAATTTATCAAACCATATAATCATGAAGTAAATCCATGTTGTTATTTCAATAAAGTTTCAAAATTCTAAAACATCATATGCTAAAAATCTTTAAATAACTATCAAATTTCATTCTTATCACAATCTCCTCCAAAATTTTAATAACTAAATACAAAAATTTAATATTCAATCCTCTAATTGAAATCCAATTAATGCATATTTATAAATTTTAAAAAAAATTCATCCAAAAAGTTTGAATCTCAAACCCTAATCCATTAATCATCTTACTCCTCTAATCTAAGTCCAATCGATGCGTATTTATAAAATTTAAATCCACATCTATCTAAGTATATCTATATATTCACAGTCTCTAACACACAAGATATATACAAATACACCAATTGTCTATAACCCTCAATTGTGTACTTAAATTTGCACTGCCCGATTTACTTGCACTATTACTTCTAATAATTTCTAACAATATTAACTGATACACCAATCTAATATCATCACATAAGGTACTTATTGTTACTAGCACCTTGCTCAACTAATCCTTGATATATAAATATTACCACTATTGGTATGGTAACACTAGCTTCATCATTAGAACTCCTCATCACATTTACTAGAACTCATGATCACTTGCACCTTTTATAATACACATGTTTTACTTCACTCTCAAAGGTAGGCATATGGTTCCATATCTCGATTGATGTATACGTACCTTCTCTTAAATCTTTTACAGGTTGATACACTAATCTGTGACACACTTCATTTCTTCCATGACCAATCTTGATATTTCTCAACCCATGGCATCTCATTAACACCCTTTATGCATATATATTTCTTTACTCTTGACACACCCAAGTAATCAACCATCAAATTGAATATCATATTCCATTAATTTTTTTAATACAATTTTCTTGATACTTAATTGCTTACATGGATCACCCAACTACATAAATTTATGACTATCCAGGACTGACATGCTGACTTTGATACTAACTCCTGGAACCATCACTGATACCCTTTACTCCTTCTACCTATAATACCAATACTACTATAACAATGACACCTTATCATAGAACCATTGCTACAAGGTACTACGCTATGGGTTATCTCTAGATTAATGCCTACTGCTCACATGTCCAACCAAGAAATACTTACAGACTCACAAGCCATACTCAGTCAACACTGATATAAGAGATAGACCTAATTGCAAGTCACCAATTATCACACTAACAGGGATCCTTAAATAAATAAAGCTCAAAAAAGAACTGGACTAAGGACTGAAGGTATCTCTACGGCTATCAAAAGGAAATGATGGAACAAAGTCCTAGAATAACAAAAGTGGATAAGTATTGAGATAATACTTTAAGAAAAGATTTAAGATACAACCTGATAATCATACACGTCTGTCCAAAATCATGACACTCAGAAATCTCGCCACGCCAGTAAGCATAGCTGTGATGAACGATAGATTCTATAACTTAGATATGCAACTCTATAATCATATCGTCTAGAATCCTCGTTGTGCCGACTAGTATAGTTGCGAGAAATTCTAAATTTTATAACTAAGATAGATACATCTGAAGTCAGGTACCTACATTTTTGACACGCCAGCTAATATGGCTGCGATAAATTCTATGCTCCATAACCAAAGCAGACGTTTTACCTTTCTCACTGTCCTCATCAACATATGTCATCAAATGATACCGTAAATTTTAGTCCGTAAAATTTATCTCGATATGAAATCAAACTCAACAATGACACCAAGATTTTAATTTAATAACTGATCAACATGAATCAAATTCGATATCAACAAGTGAGAACGGACGAAAACAAGGAAAATGATTTAAATTGGAAATTATAATAAGATTCTCAAGGGTCGTCCCAGAAATCTCTAAATTTTTTTGTGATTGAGTATCCTCTCTCATCCTAGTATCCTATGTCCTATATCCTATCGCAGGCACGCAGTAGTACAACTAAGATATCGCACTACCACGACACCGCACAACTGGCGAAGCTAGACCTGCATGGACTACCACTAAAAATGTGTCATGACCCACACCCGGTATAGGGGCACGAGTACGTGGGTACGTCCAGCCTACGCTACAGCATCGACGGTAGAACGTTGTCTAGGTCACAATACTATCTAATCAATCTCACACGAATATCTAACTCCATAAGGAGACACAGATATCATAATATAATATGGAATACTCAATCACAGAAATAAGGCACGATGAGATATCGAAGAAATAAATGAAATACAACACAAGTCCAAACAATAAAATAATCTAACCTGAAAACAATAAGATCCAAGTCTCCGAGTATGCCAGAAATAAGTCCTTTAGGTCACAGTCTAGAAAAATATTTCCAGTCAGGATGGAACGAAGTACATCTCTAACAGCAGTTCTAAATCAATGATATAAACTATGTAGCAGTAAATAGATGTAAATATATAAGATGCATATACATGTACAAGAGATACGCAATAAAAGAAATACTGTCATGGTCCTCTGTCACTAAACTGTCATGAAGAAATACGCTAACCCTAATGGATACACAAACACATAAAATCACGAAGGACAGTTCTAACTTGCACGGGCACGCACGGGGTTGACGATGCCGGCGATGATGTTAATAACGACGATGACGATGGTGACGACGATAATGGTGATGACTACAATGACGACGATGAGGGTTATGATGGAGGTGATGATGATGATGATGATGATAATGGGAATGATGGTGATGATGATGAGAATGATGATGGTTATGAAGGCTGCCGGAGTGGAGGGGCTCGGCGAGGTTATGGCGACGAAGATGACTGACGATATAGGCGAGCGGGGCTGATCGGGAGGGTGGTTGGGTGGTCGGGTGTTCAGTCGAGGGGGAAGTCGAGGCTTTAATGGTGGAGCTGAGGTCAGGGAGAAGTGGAGGACGGGTGGTGGTGTCGAGCACGGCGGAAGGAAGTGCAGGTGGGTCGAGGCGTGGTGGTTGAGGGTGGAGTTGTGGTTCAGGCGGGGGAGAACGACGAGGTAGAGACGTCGGGTTCAGGCGAACGGTTCGGTGGACGTGGAGAGAAGTCAGGGTGACTGGCAGCAGGGAGGCTCGGTGGCGGGTCACCGGAGAAAGAAGGGAAGAGGAGGTCGGCAGGGTCAGGTTGATAGGAAGGGGTGGCCGGACTCGGGTCGGCGGTTCAGGCAGAGCACAACGGGTCAGGCGACCGGAGGGGATGACAGGGAGGTTGGTGATGGGGATGATGTAGGTTTCGGTTAAGGGTTAGGTTTGAGTTTTGATGGTGGAGGTGATGAAGAAAATATAATGGAGGAGAAGAGTTTGCATGTAGGAGAGAAGAGAGATTGATGGTGACCTCCTAGGGATTAGGGCCGACAAAACCTTGGGATGGGGTTGCTTTGGGAAAAGGGTTGAGAAATTATATATATATAAGGGTGTGTGTGTGGTGAGGATGGCTCCATTTTAAATAGATGGCCTAGATTGCTCATGAAGGATGGTGTACAACCAAAAAGAGGAGAGAGAAAGAGGGTTGAACCAGTCAAAGGGAGGAGGGTTAATTTCTTCTTGGGTCTTGACCAATAGGATGGTGACACATCATTTTATTTTTTTAAATAAGTCCCCAACAATTCAAAAATTGTACAGAAAGTGGATTTTTGGATTTAATGAGGGAAAATACCATGTTTGGTGTGATGTATTGGATGAAAAGGATGTTTGGTGTTTAGTATAAAGCTTGAGGGTGTGAATAGGGGTTTAGGTTGGTGTTGGGTCTAATTTTGGGTCAAGTTGGGTCCTTACATCAATTTAATTAAAATTAATGTAAGTGATGTTCTAAAATTAATTGAAAGTACATGAGATTAAAATTAGGTGGGACACAAGTGTCATGGACATAGAGAACTCAGAGTAGAATATTGTTATAATTTGGGTTGCACAAAATGGGTCAAGATTGTGTCTCCAATTTTGATTGGAACGCACAAGGATACAAAGTCTAATTTATTTGGAATTTAAAATAAACGTCCGCGATGAATATTGTTCGACTAAAATGAAGCACAAGCGAGCATATTCATGATTTATACAAAGGTCAGAAAGAAAGGTGGGCCCGTCAAGGACAAGGGTGTAAAATTTGTTGGAGGACAAAAGCTTGGGTAGCGCTCTAAATATCGAAGCAATGGTAAGGCATAATAATTAAATAAAATCACGATAATTAATTACAACCTCCATAATTAAATCCCAAAAATGCTAATTAAAATCCATGATCCTATAATTCGGCCAGGGCTTCATCTAGTGAGCTTCTAGGTCTGGTCTACTAACTGATGCAATTTTAAGAACACTATATATATAATATATATATATCTATATACACATATCATACAATTATTTAAAATAAATACACGCAATATTTATAATATATAAAATGACAAAATTACCCCTATTTTGGAATGTGGTAGTGACACACCTCGAGGGCCAGACTTCGAGGGCTACGCCGATGCAGCAGCCCAAGAGGCCGACATCTGAGGAGACACCTACAACGCAGCCTGAGGTCCCATTGCCACCACCTCCACCCTTTCCACCACAGATGCCACATCCAGAAGGATAGCCGCAGATGTTTCCGTTCTTCTAGGCCATGATGCAGGCGCAGTGGCATCAGACCGAGACTATGAGACAGAGCTTGATGGCAGTTCTATGGAGGACACCTTCCCCAGCACCCGCACCAGCACCTGTACCTGTACCTGTTCAGCCATCTGGTACTGTTCGAAGGTTTCGTTAGATGGGTCTGGATACCTTTTTGGACAACGAGACTACAGAGGAGATCTCCGATTGGGTCACCAACACAGAGATGTTACTGAAGGCTTCTCAGCTACCTCCGGACCTTTGGATGACCAAAGTGAGGGATCAATTGAAAGGCAATTCCCATCACTGGTGGGACTCCATAGAGCACAGTGTCGGCAAGAAGCAGATGTGGGAGCAGCTTTTAGAGTACTTTAATGTGAAGTATTTCTCGACTACGGTCAGGAATGCATTATACTTCCAGTTCCTACTTCTGGAGCAAGGGAACATGACCGTAGACGCATATAATACGGAGTTTAGTTGACTTAGTAGATTTGGTGTCACCTTGATACCCAATGATCTGGAGAAGGCCAGAATATTCCATCATGGTCTGACGTATGAGCTACAGAGGTACACTACCACCCAGGCGAGGATCTCTTACGATAAGGTTCTGTCAGAGGCGAGGATCCAGGAGGCTATTACAGAGGATCGAGACGTTCCTGTATAGCTGTACCAGCTAAGAAAAAACCAGGAGCAGGAGGACCGATCCGTCGTCCTGGAGCACATACACAGTAGAGGATAGTACCATACTAGCACAAGGAGCTTCCGACTTGTCACCATTGTGTCAAGAAGGGACAAATTATTAGAGGTTGCTGGAAGAAGCTTGTATTGTGCATGATCTATGGAGCGAGTCAACACCTTGCCAGAGATTGCCTACAGCATAGGGATGTAGCACCACATACAGGACAGAGGCCAACAGCACCAGTCCAGAGGACACTACCCCAGATATGAGGTCAACGTCCACCTGCACCCGGTGGATTTCAGAGGGGACCACCCCTGGCTCCACAGGAGGCAGAGTTTGATCGAGCCAGATAGCAGGCCGGAAGGAAGAGGCATGGGCAGGCCTTTGCACTAGCAGTGATTGAGGAGGAACCAGAAGGAGAAGCTATCACATGTACCATTTTAGTTGCATTATTACCTGTGACTGCATTGTTTGATTCTGGTGCTACACTATATTTCATATCTAGTAGTTTCTTAGCTATGCATAGAGTAGCGACTTACCCCTTATCTAAGAGTTGGAAGATTCTTACTGGAGGAGGTATCATACCGGTTACCAGCACTGTTAGAACATGCTCGATAGTCGTGTGTGGCTGGGAGATAAGAGCACAATTTTTGGTATTTTTGATGCCAAACTTCGACGTTGTGTTAGGTATGGACTGGTTGAGCCAGTATAATACCATACTAGATTGTCGGAGGGGTAGTGTCATTTTTAGACTGCCAGATCACCCGGAGTTCTAGTACATGCGGGGGACTATCAAGCAAGGAGTAGGCCCGACAGTTGGAGCTTACATTACTATAGAGACGGCACCCCCCACCGATAGTTGCAGAGTTCAAGGATGTTTTCCCGAAGGAGTTGCTAGGCCTACCACCGAATAGAGAGGTAGAGTTTACTATTGAGTTGGTACCCGGAGCAACGCCGGTATCTTCAAATGTGTATCGGTTGGCAAAGAGGGAACTAGATGAGCTGAAGCTACAATTAGAGAAATTACAGATCAAGGGATTTGTCCGTCCTAGTGCATCATCCTGGGGTGCACCAGCATTGTTTGTACCAAAGAAGGATGAGATATTCCGTATGTGCGTTGATTATAGAGCCCTTAATGCTTTGACTATCAAGAACAAGTACCCCCTACCGCGGATTGATGATTTGTTCGACCAGCTGACATGAGCAGTGGTGTTTACGAAGATCAACTTGAGATCGGGGTATCATCAGGTAAAGGTGTAGAGAGAAGATATTTCAAAGACGACATTCATGACTCGTTATGGCCACTACGAGTTCTTGGTGATGCCTTTTGGACTGACGAATGCGCCTGCAGTATTTATGAACCTAATAAACAAAGTCTTCCACTAATATCTGGACCATCTCATGGTAGTCTTCATTGATGACATCTTGGTGTATTCAAAAAGTCACGAGGAGCACGGGAAGCACTTGGGATTAGTGTTGGGGACGCCGAGGCGTGAGAGGCTCTATGCTAAGTTAAGCAAGTATGAGTTTCTTCTAAAACGTATCTCTTTCCTCGGAGATGTTATCTCAGGAGATGGTATTTCAGTAGATCCAGCAAAGATTTTGTCAGTAGAGATGTGGCCGACCCCTACCAACGTCTCGGAGATGAGGAGTTTCCTAGGACTTGCCGGATATTTTCGGAGGTTCGTAGAAAACTTTGCGAGGATCGCAGAGACGATGACCCGCTTGACCCGCAAGGAGCAGGAGTTTATTTGGACAGAGGAGTGTCAGACGACGTTCGATGAACTGAAGAAGAGTCTGACTACGGCACCTATCTTGACTATACCTTCTGGACCTGGAGGATTTGTGATCTACAGCGATGCATTTGGGAAGGGATTATGATACGTCTTGATGCAGCATGGGAAAGTTATGGCCTATGCCTCTAGGCAGCTAAGGACCTATGAGAAGAACTATTCCACTCACGACTTGGAGCTTACTGCAGTAATTTTTGCCCTGAAGCTTTGGAGGCACTACCTATACGGAGAGCGGGTGGAGATATTCACAGATCAAAAAAGACTGAAGTACGTCTATACTCAGAAGGACCTAAAACAGAGACAAAGATGTTGGCTCAAGGTGATGACAGACTTTGAGATTGAGCTACAGTACCATCCGAAAAAGGCCAACGTGGTAGCTGATGCATTGAGCAGGAGGTCCATGGCATTCTTTTTTACTATCCAGCAACACCTATTGAGAGATCTGGAGTAGTTGGGCATAGAGGTCATTATGCCCAGAGCAGACGACCAGTTGTCGAGTTTTTACGTGCAATCGATATAAGTTGAGGGGATCAAGGCTGCCTTGCCAGCAGATGCCAGATTCCAGAGGCTTCGACAGGGGACAGAGGACGGGATACAGACATGATTGTGCATACACGAGGACGAGACTTTGAGATATGGAGATCGTCTCTATGTTTCGAATGGAGAACTTCGTCAGGAGCTGATATTGGAGGCGCACAGTTCAGCATACTCTATTCATCCAGGAGGTACAAAGATGTACAGAGACTTGAGGTAGTATAATTGGTGGCATGGAATGTAGAGGAAGATAGTCCACTTTGTAGCGAAGTGCCTGGTGTGTCAGCAGGTCAAGGCTGAGCATCAGAGGTCTGCAGGTTTACTTTAGCCGCTCCCGATCTATGAGTAAAAATGGAAGCACATCACTATAGACTTCGTTATGGGCTTTTCGAGGAGTCCTAGTGGTCGTAATACGGTGTGGGTGATCATAGATTGACTCACTAAGTCCGCTCACTTTTTATCCTTCAGACTTGGGCAGTCTACAAAGGTCTTAGCAGATATATATATAGGAGATTGTGCGACTGCATGGGGTACCAGTCAGTATAGTGTCTGACAGGGATACGAGGTTCACATCTTACTTTTGGCAGAGTATGCAAGAGAGTTTCGGTACCCACCTGAAGTTTAACACATCGTATTACCCACAGACAGATGGCCAGTTCGAGCTTACCATTCAGACACTGGAGGACATGTTGAGGGCGTGCATGCTCGATTTCAGTGGATCATGGAAGGACCATTTATATTTGGTCAAATTTTCCTATATTAAAAGATATCAAATGAGCATTCAGATGGCTCCCTATGAGGCATTGTATGGTAGAAAGTGTCGTTCCCCAGTATGCTGGAGTGATATGGGCGAGTGGCAGATTCTTGGGCCAGAGTTGATTGTTCGTACAGTGAAGAAGGTAAAGAAGATCTAAGGGCACTTGGGAGCGGTACAGGACAGACATAAGCATTGGACAAACGTGCATCGATGACCCCTAGAGTTCCAGGTTGGAGATCATGTATTTCTAAAAATCTTGCCTACCCGAGGGACCATCAGGTTTGGAGACAGAAGAAACCTGAATTCGAGGTACATCAAACCATTCGATGTGTTGGAGCGCATTAGAGAGGTTGCTTACAGATTAGCATTGCCACAGACATTAGAAGGAGTTCATGACGTCTTCCATATTTCTCAGTTAAGGAGGTACATGCCAGATCCGAGTCATGTGCTTGACCACTAGGAGATCACTGTCGGGCCGAGTTTATCGTATCAGGAGGAGCCTGTAGAGATTCTGGACAGAAGCGAGAAGGTTTTGCGAGGTCAGACTATCCCTCTAGTTCGTGTCACATGGAGGCATCATGCACCAGATAAGTCAACCTGGGAACGTGAGGATGATATTCGGCAGCGTTTTTCCCATCTCTTCGAAGGTCTAGGTATCTAGTAGCATTTAATTCCAGTCAATAGTTTTTACCATATGTCTATTTTAATTTTGAGGATGAAATGCTCTAAGAAGGGTAGATTGTAAACCCTCTCGACCAAATTTAGGTCTACCTGGCTTAGATAGAGATACTAGGGTTAGTTGGGAGCTAATTAGAATTAGAACACAGTATTTTAGGTTATTGTGCAATATTTGTATCACTTTGTGCACCTTACCGTTGTTTCGATATTTGGAGCCCTACACTAGCATTTGCCTTCAAATAAATTTCATACACTTTTTTTAGTCATGTCAGCCTTCCATTCTGACCTTTGTGTAACTCATAAATACCCTCTCTTGTGCTTCATTTTAGTCGCACAATATTCGTTACAAACGTCTATTCTTAAATCCAAATAAATCTAACTTTGCATCTTTATCCGTTCCAATCAAAATTGGAGACACAACCTTGATCCGTTTTGTACAACCCAATTTATGATAATATTCTATTCTGAGTCTACTATATCCTTGACACTTGTGTCTCACCCAATTTCAATCCTATGTACTTCCAAATAATTAAAGAAAACCATTTACACTAATTTTAATTAAATTGGTGTAAGGACCCAACCTAACCCAAAACTAGATCCAACACCAACCCAAACCACCACTCACACCCTCAAGGTTCATACTAAACATCACACACCCTTTTAACCCACTATATCATACCAAACATGGTATTTTTTTCTCATCCAATCCCAAACCCCATTGTTTGTGAAATTTCCCAATTATTAGGGACTTTTGTGCAAAAAGACAATGAGGTGTCCACCTCCCATTGGAGCCAAGCCATGAAGAAACTCCTCCTTTATTGTTGACCGGTCCACCTTATTTTCCCCTCTATTTTGGGTGTACTACATACAACTTTTTCCTCCTACATCATCTACACCCTCTATTCAAAACCAAAGCCCTCATAGCCCTCCATTCCTTCATGTAGAACCTTTCCTCCATCCCTAGAAATGCATGTAGCCGGCCTTAATCCTAATGCCATCCTTCTCTTTCTCTCCTACATAAACACCTCCTCCCTCTCTCCATTTTTTCTCTTTCACACCACCATCACCCTCACTTTCCTACCCGAACCGTAAAACTTCTCCCTCTCCTTCTGCCCCGGCCACTTCCTCCTCCGGTCAGCCACCACCCTGCCACCACAACACCACCACCTTCCTCCGTCGACCTTTCTTCTCCCCGATACCAACCACCACCACCACAGCAACCGTCGACACCGCCACAGCAGCCACCATCCCTCTCCTCTTCTTCTTTCCTGACTACTTCTTCTTCCCCGACTTCCCTCTCCACCTTAAACAACTGCCAACACCGCCACAGTCACCACCACCACCACCTTAGCCACCAATATCTCCACCACTTCTATCACCATCATCACCACCTCACTTCCCTCTCCACCTTAAACTACCCCAACACCGCCACAGTAACCACCAACACCTTACCCACCATCATCCTACCACCATCATTCCACCATCACCCCGCCACGGCCACGGCCACCGCCACCAGCAGCTCATCCCCACGACCAAGCCGTTGACGCTGCGAGCTGCTGCTATTGCCGCTTCTGCTGCCAGTGCTGCTACGTGCTGCTGTTAGCCGGAGCACCACCCCGCTGCTGCCACTGTAGTTGCTGCTGCTACTGTGCACCGCCGGAGACCGGCCTCCCCCCTCGTGCAGTGGACAAGCATCACCCCCCCAGTCATGAGCACGCCTAGGTTTGTACTTGCTCTTCTTTTTCTTCATGTGTTGTTGCATGGACCTATGTGTAATTGTGAACCCTAGTGTAGTGTTTATATGTGTGCATGTATGAGAATATAAATTGGTTTAGTGAATACTTCATAGAAATTTTAGTTATTTAGTATGGTATATATTTGTGTTGACCTAGGTGTTTAGACTAAAATTGACATTGTGCACACTAACCTACTAGCTACGACTTGTGTTTATGTTATACGATATTTGGTATTGTAATATATTTTGGTAGTTAATTGTCTTGCTGTGTACGATATTTGAGGATATAACACTTGTATATTTTAACTACATGCACACTCGACCCTGCTAGTTGACTGGCTATGCCCCCCTGTGTCAGGTTTTAAGTGCAGTATAGTTGTATTCCTGTGCGTACTAGAGTAATGCCTGGTAATTATATTATTATTATATATATGGTCGCTGGACCGTTCGGGCGAGACTTCGAGAGCAGAATTTTTGTACTCGCAGCTTGAGGATCCAGGCAAGTATACCTTGCCTTATTTACTGTTTAATTTAAATTATTAAATATTGTATGGTATATTGTTGCAATATTACTTATAACTGTGCGCGTTCGAGAATGACTCGGGTGCAGTCGACGAATGCGTCGATGTATAGTTTTGACTTAGTCACTAGCAGACTCACCTACTATTATGAGAATATTCTAATATCTTCCAAGACCCTGCCACTTTTTACACTCATCACACTGACAAACTCATGTTGGGATGCGGGTTAGCGTATCCGACTAGCTATCGGTGCGTGTGATATGCATCACGGTTTAGCACTTAATCAGGATAGTCTAATTATTTAAGACCTGGCATGAAGTTACGTGGTATGCACGTAGTATATTCGACTTGTATATTTGTATTGGGCAGGGAGGACAACTGGTAGGCATATGGGATACACATATTAGAATTCGTAGTATCCAGAGGAGCCACAGATCCAGTGACTTCCTTTATTCAGATACCTTATTCTTCAGAGTGATACAGACGTATATATTTACAGATACCTCATTCTTCGGAATGACGGACGTTACATATACATATACCATGCTCTTTGGAGTATTGGACATTATGCCTACACCTACCCATATGTATCAAGGTTGTTCTTACATTGTATTCACTTAGATGGTTAGCACACCCCTTATATTTATTCAGTATTTATATTTGGCATATATTTTTGTATCTTGTTACGTCTCTCTGAGGACCTGGTTCCCTTCCAGATTTGGA
Source organism: Iris macrosiphon (assembly GCA_036927795.1). Classification (NCBI taxonomy): domain Eukaryota; kingdom Viridiplantae; phylum Streptophyta; class Magnoliopsida; order Asparagales; family Iridaceae; genus Iris; species Iris macrosiphon. The sequence goes on along the minus strand of JAYESA010000002.1, from coordinate 190,462,687 downwards.
CGAGGTATACTATCCTACCGTGTACGGGTCCGGACAAGAGACGAGGTATGCGTCCGAGGAGGAGCTTGAGGTGCTTCCATCAGAGTTCCCTTGATCACTGGTAGGCCTTTCGTCTAGGACTAGAGCATCATTATCTAGTTAGCCGATGTTCTAGCCGCACTCTCTTATCTGTCCTTTCATACTCTTATTTCATCATTGTAGTGGGTTTGTTCCTATCAGACATATTTGAATTATACTATAACATTCAGACTCCGCACTTATTTTCTAATATTTATTTCAGTACTTATTGTTTATATTTGTGGATGAGATTAGATATTTATCTGCTGTATGTTAGCATATTAGACTTGTTAGTATTTTAGGACAACGTAGTATACTTCGTCGGGTCCATTAAATTATGTAATCCCTCAGAGTCGTATTAGCTGGCCATTGCCACGTGGCCTGGTCCGGTATATTTTGGGAGTGGGGCATGATAATCTGCCTCACATACATCTCTGCCAGCTTCTCCGTAGACAAACCCATATTGAAAGGCAAAAAGTGGGCCGACTTATTTAACCTGTCAACGATGACCCAAATTGTGCCTTTTACTCCTGGAGATCGTGGAAGTTTGGACACAAAATCCATATTAATGTGCTCCCACTTCCACTCTGGAATGGGTAATGGATGAAGTAATCCACCTGGCCTCTGCCTCTCGACTTTCACCTGCTGGCACACTAAGCATCTGGATACAAACTGTGCTACCTCCCTCTTCATGCCATACCACCACACACTCTCTTGTATATCCCGATACATCTTGTTGGAAGCTAGATGCTTGAAATACTGAGAGCGATGCGCTTCCTGCAGCACCTCCTCACGCAGCTTCCCACTAGGCACACATAATCCTGCACCATGCCGCAAAGAACCATCCTCAGCAATGGTAAACTCATCCTCTTATCCTTCTCTCACCTGAGCTCTGATGCTCCCCAGAGATACATTCTCATATTGGGATACCATGATCCTGTCCATCAACTCTGAGTATATCTGCAACCCCCATATCTGTATGGCAAAACCAGGGACTATCACCTCAATGCCCAAGCTTTCTCGATCCTTCAACAAATATCGTTCCTTCGGCAAAAATATAGCTACCGGATACCTGCTTAAGGCATCAGCATCTATATTGGCTTTCCCAGGATGATACTGTAAGGATATGTCAAAACCCATCATCAATTTCAGCCACCGATGCTGCCTCATGTTCAACTTATTCTGAGTGAAAACGTACTTCAAGCTCTTGTGGTCTGTGAAGATCTCCATACGCTCTTAGTAAAAATAGTATTTCCACAACTTTAAGACAAATATGACTACTGCCAACTCCAAATCGTGGGTATGCTAGTTTTTCTCATGAGGACGCAACTGTCACTACCATATTATCTAAGGAAGGGTATTTTAGTCATATTATAATTAATTAAATATTATGCATGCTAAATATTTATTTATTATATTATTTATTTATTTATTGTTAGCATGCTTAATTTTTTTTTGGACTTGTGGTACTGACCTAACTAGTGTAGATTAGATCCATGGACCAACATTTAATTCTAGTTAGAATTGAGCCCAATAATTAGAAGTACAATCATTAGGAAGATGATTAATTATGTTAAACCCATTAGACTAGAACCTTCCCTCCTTAATTAATTTTTTTTATGAGAGGCCCCAAGGGATATTTTAGACTTTATATAGTAGCTTGAGGGAGGGGCAAGTGAGACCTATATAAAGGGGATAAAAACTTTCTCTTTCTTTATTTATTCCGAATCTAGATCTATAATTTCCCTCAACCAAATTTTATCAAATACAAACCAAATTTCTTTTCAATTTCTTTCCAAATCACCATTGGAGGCTAGTAGAGCAAGGATCTAGAAGGAGGAAGTAAGGATCTACAAAGATGAGTAAGGATCTACAAGTTGAAGGCCAATTTTACCAATTTTGAAGGTTGTATTGGGAATCCATCTCCCAATAGGTACAATTTAGTTTTCTCTCTTGTATTAGGTTCTAAATCTATGAATTAACCATGTCACACCCCAGTCCCAAAATACGTAGAACTAGGAACACGTAAGCATGCCAGCCGCATGTATATGACAACTCCAATATATGGAAACCATAACACATGCGTACGCTGTATTATGAACAATAATTCACAAGTGGTATAACCTATCACAAGTCACAGGACATAACTAAATCTCATCCGCAGAAATCAATATAAATAAATAACCAATAACTATGTAACTAAATCTCAATATGAAGTATCAAAAGATTATAGTTGGGTGAAAACAAATCCACTGCCAAACTAGAATATAAAATAAACAAAGCAAGTACATCCATTAATAAGCAATAAGGCTCGAAGAGAAGACCTCCTCGAAATATAAGTAGCAAGTCTGAATTTGTGCTCCGACGAATACTCATGAACATCTACACCTGGAAAGGGACCAGGTTCTCAGAGGGACATAACAAGATACATAGAAGCATGCCAATAAGTACTGTAAAATAAACATCCAATGGGTCACCTAACCGTCTATGTGAATGCAGTTTGAGAATAACTTTCCAACACGTGGGCTATCTGGCCAAAATAGGATTGGCATAATTCTCTTAGAGATTCAAGGGCCTAAAAAGTATGTCATCTTTTGAACGACAGAGGCCGCCAGGTAATATAGGGGTCATCACGACCACGCATCTCCGACGGAGCGTGCGGGTTACATAAAAAGGAAAGTGCAAAGGATCCCAAACGCCTTACTTGTTGTTCTTCCTACCCCATGCTCTAAGCATGTCACATCCATGATACGATAATACCTCTAATAACTGCCAAGTCTCCTAGCATGCAAAGTTTCTAACAACAGTTATCCCTAACGCACGTCCCATACGTACAGGAGGCCAACCTGTCACGCAAGTCCGTGTTCTATATGTGACTCACACTCGTGTAACAACTGTGTCACGGCCAATAAAATCTAAGAATACCTCATGATAATAGGGTTGTCTCATAAACTAGGTCACATGCATATACATAATAAAAACAGAATACAACGACACCGTCGTTGTACCCAAGTTATTCTTGGATGCTCAGTTTATATAGCAGTTAAAATATTTGAACTAATAGACAGAAATAAAATGCATGCATCATATGGAATATAAATTACAGTACAATGGCAAGGTATACTTGCCAGGCAAGAAAGCTACGTAGTGCTAATAACCTGCTCCTGAAGTCTCACAGAACAATCCGATATCCGATATACATATAATATAATACAATACAACATCAGCCATTACACTAGCACATACACAACCATAATTACACTGGACTCAGAGGGTGCGCTAGGGGTGACACTGGTCGACTGACATGGTCAAATACGTATCTAATTACGCGGGTGTCCTATCTTAAATATTGTATCAAAATCAGACAGTCAAGTAACATGTGTCTAAGCCAGTACGTTAATGTACACAAGGCAGTCAACTCACAAGTTCTCAGGGTCAACATGGTCAAGGTAAATACGAGATATCCACAGTTAACACCCATGGCCATACATATATATAGAGAGAGAGAGAGAGAGAGAGAGAATAAGGGAGGTGAGATGGCACCTCACTCTCAAAACAAGGGTGGCGGTGACGTGGCACAATCCCAACCACACATTTCATAATTGGCAAATTGTACTTAACCCCCTCCCCTCGTTTGTGTGGTTGGGATTGTGCCACATCACCGCCACCCTTGTTTTGAGAGTGAGGTGCCACCTCACCTCCCTTATTATATATATATATATATATATATATATATATATATATATATTACAGTCAATTGTAGACACGGGATACCCACTACTAGCATTTATGGCCACACCGCATAAATACATATATATAGTCAAAACTGGTATTGGCATTTAATTATCTATATATACCATCTATATATATGTATATAACAACCTATAATTATATGCATACCAAATAGAAATAATATACATATACTAAATATATATATATAAATATACCAAACTGAACACTATACGTGTATGCGTACGAGTTGGGTTTAATTTGCATAGCCTAGCAATCAACATCTAATGAATACGTCATAGAAATACGCTAGATTCTAATTGCCATCATACATATACACGTACACAACATGAAAGTATAATTCGAACCAGTGCGCGTGAGAACGAGGTTATTCGACATCGAGGTGGGAAGCTCCTGCTTCTACTGTTCAGGTGTTGCTCGGCCGCGTCGTAAAGGGAGGAGGTCTGACTGTCGAGGAGAAGCTCAGGTGAATGGCAGCGGGGTCGGTTTCAGGTGTACGCTGTTGACGGGTCATCGAGTTGCTGCTGTTCGTCGAGGAGAAAGAGGGCAGGTCGGGTCTGTGTCGTCAAGGGAGGAAGGGAACATGGAGGAGAGGTGATGTGCATGGAGAGGGAGATGAAGTCGGGGTGATTTCAGTCATTGCTCAGGTGGTGGATGGCCAGAATTGGCCTATGGAGAAGGAAGGTCGTAAAGTTGTGGGTGGTGGAGAGTCAGCCAGGAGGTCGGGATGAACGATGTTGGCGGTGAGGAGTCGACTGGTGGTCAGGGAGAAGTCCGACGAGGTCGTGTACGGGTCCAGCAGTTCGTCGAGGTGGGCGATAAAGTTCAGCTGGGTCGTGCGGCTGTGCTGCTCGGGTGATGAGGAGAACGGGAAGGAGAGAATGTCGAGGAAGAGAACGTGGAGGAGGATCGGGTAGTCCGGATCGACGGTGGAAGTCGGCAGGCAGTTCTGGTCGGTTGAGTAGCGGGTCTAGGTCAGTGAAGGCAGGTACAGTGGAGTCAGCGTGGAGGAGATGGAGGAGAAGAGAGGGAGAGGTAGTGCTGGCGGGCTCCAGCGAGAACTTCGACGAGGTTTGTAGGGGGCTTGGGAAGAAGGAGATGAACAGTAGGGGAGGGAGGATTCGACTATGTATTGGTTTAGGATTTAGGAGAAAAATAAAGAAAAACGGAAAAGAGGTATATATATACATGTGTAAAGGAGGGTTGATTGTTTGACATAAAAAATTGGGCTTGGTCAACATATTTGAGATTGGGCCTTGGTTTCTCATGGGGATGTTTGTAGGGCTAGGATTTGCATTGTTTAAAATGCATGGCTAGGATTGATGAGGGGGTGATGTTGAGTGCTACACACTCCAAAAATCATGGGAAAAATTCATATGACCAAATAATGAAGGGAAAATGCTTCCTTCATGTATTGTCCAATGGTGTGGACACCTTAATGCACTTTTGCAATAAAGTTCCCAATAATTAAAAAATTGCACAAAGATGGAAATTGGATTAAATTAATTAAAATTAATACAAATGATGTTCTAAAATTAATTAATAGTACATGGGACTAAAATTAGGTGGGACACAAGTGTCATGGACATAGAGGGCTCAGAATAGAATATTATTATAAATTGGGTTGCACAAAACGGGTCAAGATTGTGTTTCCAATTTTGATTGGAACACTCAAGGATACAAAGGCATATTTATTTATAATTAAATAATAATGTCTGCGACGAATATTATGCGACTAAAATATAGCACAAGAGAACATAATTATAAGTTACACAAAGGTCAGAATAGATGACTGGCACGTCTATGACAAGGGTGTAGAATTTGTAGGAAGGCAATGGCTAGTGTAGTGCTCCAATTATCGAATCAACGGTAAGGTGCACCAAGTGATATAAATATTATAAAATCGTCTAAAACATAGTGTTCTATTTCTAATTGGATTCAAACTAGCGCTAGTTTCTCTATCTAAGCCAAGTAGGTCTAATTTTGGATGAGGGGGTTCACAATCTACTCAACTTAAAATAATTTTATCATCGAAATTAAAATAAGGCATAATTTGTTAAATCCTTCACATTCGTACATAAGGCAAGTCGATCGCGATCTTTTCCAAAATTTTAAATAACGAATATACTTAAATCTATGGCAATTATTTTAAAATTAAGATAACCTTTGTTTAATCAAAATTTAACCAATCGTAATAATCAACATCAAAATCTAATTCAAATCTATATGACATTCCACATCAAATTTTATATCGCAATCTTCAACTATCATAATCTTTCTCTAGAAACCAATTCTAATCAAATATTATTCCTATTTTCAACTTATGAATTTCGTACTCTTCAAATTTTAAATTCAATTCCATCTTCAATGTTTCAAATAGGTGATCCAATAATCAAATTTTAACTCTTAATTCAAATCATCAAATTATATAATTTTGAATTCAATCCATCAATGTTCATGTTTAGGGTTCTATTTATTTTTCTCAAAATTTAAATCGATGATTCAACCTTCAATATTCAAAATTTAACTCATGTGCTCAAAGTATAAATATTTGGTCCACAATTTCAAGATTTTAAAATTCATTAAATACTCATCATCTAACTCATTCTTCTAAAATTCTCCACATTAAAAATGACTTGAACCTCTCAATCTAATCTTACTTGATCATGATCTAAAAAAAATTCCTCTCAAGTTGACAATGCAAATTCTACCCAACTTAGAATTTATTCATCTATCACATAAGGCTATAAGTTTAAGAAAGCTTCCTCAAATTATTTAATCATGTTATTCAATCCTCAAAACTTTAACACCAAATATATCACATATGATATGCCCTTAATTATAAAAGATAGTCACCAAATAATGTGGTTGGCCTATGGGGTATATCTAGTACTTTCTGTATATCAAACTTATACCAAGCACGAGCATTCGTCTTTCCGAAATAGGGGAAGACGGAGAACAATAATAAAGAATTTTAAGGAGGTGATAGAATGCAAGCATGGGGATCAAGGCATTTAAGGAATTCAAAAGAAATTATCAAGGCAGTTGTGGATTAAAATTCTATTTTGGTAATTCCTATTCACATGCTCATATCAGTACAGTTATTTAATTGATACAATATGCTCAAACATGTCTAGAGGGCAAGTACATTCGTCTAAGAAGCTAAGTCAAACTTTTTTTCTCTCAATCCACATAAGATAGTCATGCGAAGAGCGAACCAAGCGCACTATGGTTGTCCAGACCATAATACACTGATTCTGATTAGACAATTATATTAGTGTGGGCCCCCAATAATACATATGTCATGAACAAGCTCGATAAAGAATAAGCTTGCAAACCTAGGCTATAATAGCAGCATAAGTCAAGGTAGTACAGAAACTATAAATACGCTGGATTTTGATGAAAGATGGTACATAATAATTCAAGTTTACCAAGAAGGTGAGGCTCTTCTGGTGTTGTGCCTCTATAATTGTTATACATATCCTGTCTAAGTCGCTAGTCGACCAAATAGGGGTATGGGCCTCTAAGTTCTACAGTTTGAATAAACACTATCGTCTTATGCTAGTATACAGTTAATGTCATTCAGTTATACTTCAATAATAGGTCAAAAGACTATGTGATACTAGGTTATGAGACATACTATCCAACTTACAAGAATTAACTAATACTGTAACTGCCTTAAAGGAAATTCTACAAAATAATCTTGCACTTGCAAATAAAGTAGAAACTCTTATTGGGGTACATGCGAAAAAGACCTTGATACTTATTAGGGCATCCTATTGCATTATATAGGTAATGGTCATCTTAAGTCTTTAATCATAGTGCTTATAGACAAAATAGTTGATGTTAAGAATAAAAAAGTTACTGGCTCTTAAGTGAAAAGAGGATATAACCTATATTGAGTTATGGATACAAATTATGCAATTTAAAACTAAAGTATAATCATGAAATTATAATCTAAATGAATAACTCAAACTATCAAGTTCTAACTACCAAGCACAGAATTTTAAAATTTATGATTACAACTATAATCCTAGCAAACTATATATCCTAACATAAAAAGAATCACTTGGCCTACAATAAGAAGGGTTAGGTGGCACGAATTGAAAGATGAAGAAAATTTTAGTCGTCGCACAAATAGCAAGCATTAAGGTTTCAGAGAAACAAAATATAAAATTAAATAGAGAGACTCTTGATAATATCATGGTTTCCTAAGAAAATGTGGTATGCTAATCTCTGTGTTCGAGGTATGATCAAGAAAAATATTCTATTCGTTCCTCTTGGCTTCCTAAGGTACTGTTCTGCTAATATCAAGACAAAAAGCTAAATTTATAGTTCTCTAATACTATATAACTATTGAAAGTTAGATTTAGTCATAATATTCAACCTTTGATTTCTATTGGTTCCTCAATGCTAGGGTCAAATAATATGGTCAAATTTTTTTAACTAACTCTAGTAGTGTCTATGCTACTCTCAAATCATTCATAAACATATCAAGGGATAATGGTAAACCATTCTACAGGTAAGGGATGCTAGGGTTCAATAGGTATTCTAACTTTTAGGAGCTGTCAATATTCTAATTATAATTATAGTAGGAATGTTACCCTAATTATCATCCTAACAACAAGGATTTATATATTCTAGCAGAAGTCTACCTCATGGAACTATTAGGGAAGTACATGAATCAAACATGATGCAATTATTTAAAAAGAACATATTGGAAGGAAGATGAGTCATAGTCAAATATGGATGAGATCCTATACGCTAATCCTATTTGCAGGCTTGCTCGGTACAGTAACATAACCGAGACAATATACTCTCGACCTGCATGGGCCACTACTAAAAATATGTCACGCCCCAGTCCCAAAATACGTAGGACTAGGAATACGTAAGCATGCCAGCCACATGTATATAGAAACTCCAATATATGGAAACCATAACACACGTGTACGCTGTATTATGAACAATAATTCACAAGTGGTATAAACTATCACAAGTCACATGACATAACTAAATCTCATCCACATAAATTAATATAAATAAATAACCAATAACTATGTAACTAAATCTTAATGTGAAGTATCAAAAGATGATAGTTGGGTGAAAATAAATCCACTACCAAACTAGAATATAAAATAAACAAAGAAAGTACATCCATTAATAAGCAATAAGGCTCGAAGAGAAGACCTCCTCGAAATATAAGTAGCAAGTTCGAATCTACGCTCCTGCGAATACTCATGAACATCTACACCTGAAAAGGGACCAGGTCCTCAGAGGGACATAACAAGATACATAGAAGCATGCCAATAAGTACTGTAAAATAAATATCCAATGGGTCACCGAACCGTCTATGTGAATGCAGTTTGAGAATAACTTTCCAACACGTGGGCTATCTGGCCAAAATGGGATTGGCATGATTCTCTTGGAGATTCAGAGGCCTAAAAAGCATGTCATCTTTTGAAAGTCAGAGGCCGCCAGGTAATATAGGGGTCATCACGACCACGTATCTCCAGCGGAGCGTGCGGATTACATAAAAAAAAAAGTGCAAAGGAGCCCAAACGGCTTACTTGTTGTTCTTTCTACCCCATGCTCTACGCATGTCACATCCATAACACGATAATACCTCTAACAACTGCCAAGTTTCCTAGCATGCAAAATTTCTAACAACATTTATCCCTAACGCACGTCCCATACGTACAGGAGGCCAACCTGTCACGCAAGTCCGTGTTCTATATGTGACACACTCGTGTAACAACTGTGTCACGACCAATGAAACTTAAGAATGCCTCTTGATAATGGGGTGGTCTCATAAACTAGGTCACATGCACATACATAATAAAAATAGAATACGACGACACCGTCGTTTCATCCAAGTTATTCTTGGATGCTCAGTTTATATAGCAATTAAAATATATGAACTAATGGACAAAAATAAAATGCATGCATCATATAGAATATAAATTACAGTACAATGGCAATGTATACTTGCCTAGCAAGAAAGCTGCGTAGTGCCAATAACCTGCTCTTGAAGTCTCGCAGAATAATCCGATATCCTATGTACATATAATATAATACAATACAACATCAGCCATTACACTAGCACATACACAACCATAATTATACTGGACTCAGAGGGTACGCTAGGGGTGAGACTGGTCGACTGACAGGGTCAAATGCGCGTCTAATTATGCGGGTGTCGTATCTTAAATGCTGTATCAAAATCAGACAGTCAACTAACATGTGTCTAAGCCAGTACGTTAATGTACACAAGGCAGTCAACTCACAAGTTCTCAGGGTCAACATGGTCAAGGTAAATACGGGATATCCACAGTTAACACCTATGGTCATACAGTATATATATATATATATATATATATATATATATATATATATATATATATATATATATATATATATATATTATAGTCAATTGTAGATACGAGATACCCACTACTAGCATTTATGGCCACACCGCATAAATACATATATATAGTCAAAACTAGTATTGGCATTTAATTATCTATATATACCATCTATATATACCATCTATATATATATATATATATATATATATATATATATATAACAACCAATAATTATATGCATACCAAATAGGAATAATATACATATACTAAATATATATATAAATATACCAAACTGAACACTATACGCGTACGCGTACTAGTTGGGTTTAATTTGTATAGCCTAGCAATCAACATCTAATGAATACGTCATGGAAATACGCTAGATTCTAATATCCATCATACGTATAGGCGTACACAACATGAAAGTATAATTCAAACCTGTGCGCGTGGGAAATAGGGTATTCGACGTCTAGGTGGGAAGCTCCTGCTGCTACTGTTCGGGTGTTGCTCGACCGCTTCATCCATGGAGGAGGTTTGCCTGTCGAGGAGAAGCTCTGGTGAATGGCAGCGGGGTCAATTTCTGGTATACGCTGTCGACGGGTCGTCGAGTTGCTGCTGTTCGTCGAGGAGAAGGAGGGAAGTCCGGGTCTGTGTCGTCAAGGGAGGAAGGGAACATGAAGGAGAGGTGATATGCAGGGAGAGGGATATGAAGTCGGGGTGAGTTCAGTCGTTGCTCAGGCGGTGGATGGCCGGAGTTGGCCTGTAGAGAAGGAAGGTCGTGAAGTCGTGGGTGGTGGAGAGTCAGCCAGGAGGTCGGAATGAACGGTGTTGGCGGTGAGGAGTCGACTGGTGGTCAGGAAGAAGTCCGACGAGGTTGTGTACGGGTCTAACAGTTCATAGAGGTGGGCGGTGAAGTTCAGCGGGGTCATACGGCTGTGCTGCTCGGGTGATAAGGAGAACGGGGAGGAGAGGAAGTCGAGGAAGAGAACGTGGAGGAGGATCGGGTGGTCGGGATCGACGGGGGAAGTCGACAGGCGGTTCCGTTCGGTTGAGCAGCGGGTCTAGGTCAGTGAAGGCAGGTGTAGGCGAGTCTGTGTGGAGAAGATAGATGAGAAGAGAGGGAGAGGTGGTGCTGGCGGGCTCCGGCGAGAACTCCGGCGAGATCTGCAGGGACGACTTCGAGAAGAAGGAAATGAACAGTAGGGGAGGGAGGATTCGGCTAGGTATTGGTTTGGGTTTTAGGAGAAAAATAAAGAAAAAAGGAAAAAAGGTATATATACATATGTAAAGGAGGGTTGATTGTTTAACCTAAAAAAATGGGCTTGGTCAACATCTTTGGGATTGGGCCTTGGTTTCTCATGGGGATGTTTGTAGGGCTAGGATTTACATTGTTTAAAATGTATGGCTAGGATTGATGAGGGGGTGATGTTGAGTGCTACACACTCCAAAAATCATGGGAAAAATTTATATGACCAAATAATGAAGGGAAAATAGTTTCTTCATGTATTGTCCAATGGTGTGGACACCTTAATGCGCTTTTACAATAAAGTTTCCAACAATTAAAAAATTATACAAAGATAGAAATTGGATTAAATTAATTAAAATTAATGCAAATGGTGTTCTAAAATTAATTAGAAGTTCATGGGACTAAAATTAGGTGGGACACAAGTGTCATGGACATAGAGGGCTCAGAATAGAATATTATCATAAATTGGGTTACACAAAATGGATCAAGATTGTGTTTCCAATTTCGATTGGAACACTCAAGGATACAAAGTCGTATTTATTTAGAATTAAATAATAACGTCTGCGACGAATATTGTGCGACTAAAATATAGTACTAGAGAGCATAATTATAAGTTACACAAAGGTCAGAATAGATGACTGGCATGTCTAGGATAAGGGTATAAAATTTTTAGGGAGGCAATGGCTAGTGTAGTGCTCCAATTATCGACGCAATGGTAAGGGGCACCAAGTGATATAAATATTGTAAAATCGTCTAAAACACAGTGTTCTATTTCTTATTGAATTCAAACTAGCCCTAGTTTCCCTATCTAAGTCAAGTAGGTCTAATTTTGGATAAGGGAGTTTACAAATCATAAGGAACTACCACATATGCATTGGCTACCCATAGGAATTAGAATTAGGTTCATAGGAGGCCTATGAAGAAAGTTATTATACTTTTTGTGTCAATTTTGGGGGAATTTCAAGATTGACACTTATTGTGTTTGTCAATTGGTCATATAGACAAAATTGACATGTGTTTGATTGTGTGTGGATAGTATCGTATCCACAATTTGATACGTGTAGGTCGTATCCCATCAATTTGAAGATACGGGTTGATTTGAGAGCTTTTCCTTCGACACGGGGCTTTGTGCATGTCATATTTTGACACGGACACGTAGATGTATATTTTACTCTTCGTATTATTCATAATTAGTATTTTAGACTTGCTCGTGTCCTTCGGGATGCGGTTGGTTGTGTGGTGGGGCCGTATAGCAAGCGTATCATAGAATGAGTGTGATACGGGTGCGGTGCACTCCACGTATTTATTTTTTTGCTCTTTAATTCAATGTGACTTGTGTAATATATTATGTATGATATATATATATATATATATATATATATATATATGGCTATGTGTCTATGTGTTTATAAGAGTATTTATGGGATACCTATATGTATATGTAGATCTATAGGTGTATGTGTTGATATATGTATATATATGTATATATGTATGAGTCTACATATCTATACGTGTATATGTGTGTTTATATATATATATATATGTCTATATATGTTTAGAGTTGAGAGTATATGTATGTGACATTAGCAGCAGCTATCGAGCATGCCCTGAGCATCAGTAATTGCACAACACGGGCATAACAATGGCATTAGCAGCAGCAGCTACATCAGTAGCAGCATTGGCACGAGCACAGTATCAACAACAGTGAATCGAGGCAACAAACTCAGCAAAAACATTCCAGTATCAGCAGAGTATCAGTAAGGGGGAGGGCAGCCAGTTTGGGTTAGTAGTTAGCTAGTTTAGTTAGTCTATTAGATACTTTAGTTTTTATTAGTCAGTGTAGTTCCTTGGTATAGTAGTAGTTAGTTAGTTATTTAGTTTATAGTTAGCTAGTTTATTAGTGGTTAGTTATCTAGCTAATTAGTTATCTATATGTAAGTACTTGTTGCTAATTGGTAGTTAGTTACCTATGTATATATACTTGTATTACTTAGTGAGATATATGTATATGTATATTATTTTATCCTTTGCCTCATGTTAAGATCCTTCTGGGTAAGGACATACTTCAAACTCTTGTGATCGGTATAAATCTCTACTCAATCTCCATATAGGTAATGTCTCCAAAGTTTGAGTGCAAAAACAACTACTGCTAACTCCAAGTCGTGTGTCAGATAATTTTTTTCATGATTCCGAAGCTGCCAGAACGCATAAGCTATAATATTTCTATGCTACATTAGAACGTATCATATCCCTTGCCGGACGCATCATAATAAATTGTGAATCAACCTGTCCCGTCCGAAAGCGTCAAAATATGTGTTGTGATCAATTTTTGCTTAAGCTTCTCGAAAGAGGTCTGACATGCATCTGTCCAATCAAAGCGCACATTCTTCCGTGTTAGCTGCGTCAAGGGTACAAAAATTCTAACAAATTCTGCCATAAATTTTCGATAATATCCGACTAATCCTAAGAAACTGCAAACTTCTGCAACTGTTCTGGGTACCGGACACGTTTTAACGCCTTCTATCTTCTTGGGATCTACCTCCATTCCACCTCTGGAAATGATGTGGCCTAAGTAGGAAATACGATCAAGCTTGAACTCATATTTGCTAAACTTTGCATATAACTTATGCTCTCTGAAAATTTGAAGAACTAATCGAAGATGCTTCTCGTGCTCTACTTCACTCTGATTGTACACCAAGATGTCGTCAATAAAAACTATCACGAACTTGTCCAGGTAAGACAAAAAAATATGATTCATAAGATCCATAAATATTGCTGGCGTATTGGTTGATCCAAAGAGCATCACTAGAAACTCCTAATGGCCATATCTTGACCTGAATAACATCTTGGGTATATCTTGCTTTCTGAATCTGATATGATGATATCTGTTTGATAATAAACGAAAGAAATGAAATTAGGTTTATACGAAACCCTTTCTTTGGTTTACAAATAAGAAAAGGAAGTATAATTAATCCTATACGAGGATGTTAAGTACAAAAATTTGATTCTGGGGAAATATTGCTATAGGAGTCTGATCTACGGTCGATCACTTTGTCCCTTGGACCACACGATGATGAAGAAGTGCTGTAGAAGAAGGAGAAGCTTCAAAAATTATAAGAGGGATTGGATGCTCGATGCCAAAGTCGTCAATCACTACTCTTTGTCTGTGCTCTAGATTCTTCTCTCTCAAAAAAATCTGATCTCTTTCCTCTGTTAATAGAGGTCTCTATTTATAGAGCCCAGTTGCAGTAACCGTCCAGTCAACGCAGAAGCCGAATAGTGTAGAGTGTGGCGCTCTTTACGCGACGGTTATGATAACTGCTACCCACATCTGAATGATCTCCTGAATTTGCGTGTGACGCGTGTCCCATTATGAGGTAACGCGTATAACTGCTACGAAGATCACGGCATGCAAGCCACGTAGGTAACTGCCCCTCGTGTAGAGATGATTGGCGTAGAAGCCAATTTTGGCGTAAAAGCCAAGTAGCTTTCTTGCTGGTGTAGAAATAAAATAGCTGTCATACTAGCGTAGAAACCAAATAGCTGTCATACTGACGTAGAAACCAAATAGCTGTCATACTGGCGTAGAAACCAAATAGCTGTCATAGTGGCGTAGAAAGCCGAATAGCTGTCATACTGGCGTAGAAAGCCAAATAGCTGTCTTGCTGGCATAAAAGCCAAGTTCTGCATAGACTTGATGCTGCATGGATAGGTAACCAGCGTAAAGATAGCCAATTATCCTTCTTTGACTGAGGTCTTGAGCTTATTCCGGGCCAAATAGCCTTATCACGCACCTTTACAAATATGGCCTGAGTTGGCGTATTTCGAGGAGATAGCATACGGCGTACTCCTATAGCTGAAAATGGCCAAGTCGGCGTATTTCGAGGAGATAGCATACGGCGTACTCCTATAGCTGAAAATAGCCTGATGGCATAATGTGCAAGGATAGTGATGTATACGTATTAGCCCTAATTATAGCTCACCCAGTCATTAAAAGTAGAACCATATCTCGTGCATTAAATGCAAAGATCTACTCCTATTTCGCGTATTACCTGCAGAGACGTACCTCGAGTTCTGTACGAAGAGCAGCTTTTGACGTGGCGGTTGGTTTCGTCTCATCCGGAGCGTAAAAGCTCATGTCTGCCTATGTAAAATAGGCAGCGTATTCCTTGAATGCGTAAACGACGTCTTAATTCGAGGCTTTGTCACTAAACGACAGTCTGGGGCTCTGTGTAGAATCATCATTACAACCGTCCTATTGATAGTCGTGCAATACTCTTTGTCAGGAGTCAGGTTCATTGTACTGTCTGACAGGTTCATTCGAGAAATACGAAGAGTTCCTCGTACAACTCCACGTTGCATTAATAAGCAGACGTATTTTACGCTGTAGGGGGGGTAGCCACCTTTTACGCCACAACTGGCCTTGAAAGTGACGCTTTACGCGGATTGTTCTTGAGCTCTATTGAACGCTGAATAGCGTTAAAGTTCCGTTGTACGCCAATAGTTCTGAAGTCGTACTTTACCCTGCACAGCACTGAAACTCTGTTTTACGAGGGCTTCATGCATATTGTATATAATTCTGCAGCGTATTTTTCATGCTTCTACAAGACCCCCTTCAAAGCTTTCAAATTTCTCGTAATTTGAAACGCTTTGAATGAAGCATAAAACGGTCAAATTTGACTCACTTCGCGAGGCTGATTTCTCGACAAATATTTAGGAATTTGTTGGGATTTGATGTGATCTCCTTTGCCTATATAAAGGCGACTGAGTTAACCTGTTTTTCCCACACTTCCTTCACCACAGAAGAGATGGTTGCCGATGTTCGTCTTGCTGACTTGAGGAAGAAGAAGATCGTGTTCTTCCAGCATATAAGGAGCCATAAAAAGAGACATCTTCGAGAAAATGTCCTCTGCAATGATGGATTATGGAAGGATATCATAGCTTCCTTTGCTCGGGATGATCATCAATTTATATGGCGATTTGTCCAGGAGAGAGGAAGGGTCTCATTTGGCCACACAGCTTGCAAGCTGTATTTTCTTCCATCATAGTGGTGGACGAGGGTAGGCAGTTTGGCCCTGTCTTCCAGTATTGAGTTGGGTCTGAACCCCCCAACACAATTCTAGGGCATGCCTGCCATGGCGTATGGAGGATGGCTTGAATAATTTATAGAAGCCCAGTTCTGTATCCTTCCTCCATTCACCATTTTCTTGTTCATCGGCTGCAGAAGCCGATGAAGTGCCGTAGAAGAAGAAAAAAGATCTCCACCAATACGATAACCTGGCGTAGCAGATTCTTGGTTTGATCTTAAATGAAAATGAGAAATCCTTTGTAGAAAAAAATGATTTCCATCATATGTAATCATGAAGATGAAAAACTCTTTGTAAACTGGATTTCCATCATATGTAATCATGATTAATAAAATTGTCTTCTTTTACGCTTTTGATGATTTGCCATATTTGCTGTGAGGAAGTCTGAATATGTGCAGCTTCAACACGTCTAAATAACTTTACGCCGACTCTGATAAAAGAGTATCTGATCTTGTCCCATTTTTTACGCATAACTGAAGACGCGTAGAAAGCTTTTTAGCATTAAGTCATCTTTGAAGATCCAAACTGTCATGCTGTTTTGAACGAGGAGTTGCGTAGAGTTTCTGAACTATCACTTCTCTGACACGAAGAATTTGCTGTTCAGATTATCATCTTCAAGAATGATTTTCCAAAAATCCCTTGAAATAGGGCGAGAAATGTCTGTTGGATAGACCATACTTGAACTTGTGTAAAAGACTGGACTTTGGATGAACTTCCCATCGACCCAAGAAGAAGAGTCATCTTCGATGCTGAACTCTGTATGTTTTGGGTATTTGGAATATTTTTGTAGCCAAGAAGGAGCATTTTTTGCGTAAACCCTTACAATTGGCCATCTGTAGCTTTTGAGCGTAGAATCGTAGATTTGTAGCCTCTTGAAAGTAAAAAGCTTCCAAGCGTAAAATCATAGATTTGTAGCCTCTGATCGTAAAACCGTAGGTTTGTAGCCTCTCGAGCGTAAAAGCTCCTGAGCATAAAAGCATATGAGCGTAAAACCATAGATTTATAGCCTCTGTGCATAAAATCGTAGACTTGTAGCCTCTCGAGCGTAAAAGCTCCTGAGCGTAAAATCGTAGATCTGCTCTGCGCGTAAAATCTGGATCCACTAACTGTCCGTCTTCTCTTTTCAAATGATAGGCTGACGTGGCCCCAAATCATAACCGAATATTAAATATCAGATTTTGTTAGGAATTCGAAGAGTTATCTGAACTCTATAAATAGCCCAAGGTCCTGAGAGAGAAACTTTTTATCAACCTTCACAAAACCCTAGCTTTTCAAGAACCTTTCTTCTTCGTCTTCTTCTCGAGAACTCAGAATCACCATGGCCCCTAAACAAGCTTCCACTGCCAAGGGAAAGAAGGTTTCTTCCTCTTCTCGCTCTTCTGCTCAAGCACGAGCAACTCCCCTTAGGCTGAATGAGCCTCGATCAGAACGCGGTGCCCCACCGTCGAGCTGTGCTCCGGACGTCATAGGTAAAAGGACTTCGAGGGAGAATAGAGGACTTTTCCCCACACGTTGTACGTGTATGTGAACCAATACGCCCATATTTCTAATGTGTCAGCGTACAACCATCTTTTCGCAGTCTGGCGTAAAAAGCTCAAGTTGTCAAAATTTGGCGTATACTTCAAACTTTGAGTTTTATGCGCTGGATGAAAATTCTGGCGTAAAAAACTCAAATTTTGGCAGTCTGGCGTAAAAACTCAGACTGTTAAATTTTGACGTATCCTGCCAACCTTGAATTTTACGCTTCGGAAATCGGTTTCAGCGTAAAAGCTCAAGTTTTTACAGTCTTGGCGTAGAAGCACAGACTGTTGATCTTCGACGTAAACTGCAAGAGTGTAACATCTAGTGTAGAAACTGACTTGTTCTCTTATGTTTTGTAGTGGACTTGCAGATCCCTCCTTTGGCTGAGGTGATGGGCTCTGCTGCCTGGATGCTGAACTCAAATTATTTGGAGGATTTGTCGCATGTGACATTCCCCATTTCTGGAACCAACTATCTTGAAGAGAGGGGAACTCTTATCTCGTCCCAGGGAGAACGTATGCTGCTGAGTATGATCAGTGGGGATCCCCTGACATACATAGAAGGGACGGAGTATAAGAAACTTGGTTTCTTATTCGGGGATGTTATTGACAAGCAATCCCAGACCAAGCCCAAGAAAGAGGATTGGGTGTTCACTACTGAGGGCACGATCATGTATCTGCCCAATATGCCCAGGGATTACCCTATCCCGGCATTCTTCCATGCCACACATCCTAGGAAGATGATGTGGGTGCTGACTCCAGATCTTCACGGTCGACCGGGGAAGATTTTATACAACAAGGGAGGCGACCGGGGAGCTTATATGAGCCGTCCTTCGGGCCCTGTTATGCCCTTTAGGGGATTGCTGCCGGGTAGTGTCCCGAGTGAGGACACTTCATTGATCCAGACGGTTCAGATGTCGACCTTCTGCAATGATTTTATGGGGTCGGGAGGAATGTACCCCAAGGTCAACCCTCGGACCAGTGGATGGCTTAGCCCGGGGAATCTTCGATGGGCCAGCTTGACTGCCTGGGCCCTGAAATAATTCCAGGTGGAGCTGGAAAATATTGGCCTGTTCACGGCCGTAAGTGCCACAAGTGTTGGGTTTCCTGTCAACCCTAACTTGTTTTTAGCGTTGATGGAGCGATACAATTCGCTCACTGGGACTTTTGCCACTCCACTGGGTGAGTTGGGCTTGGCCCTTCATAAGATGGCAGAGATTTCAAGACTGCCAATGGGGGATGCTCCTTATGAAGAGTATGTCCCTATAAACAGGGAGTTGAGGGATACAAACCCTCGGGCAGTGGCAGTGTACCATGAGCTGATGTGCCACTATCTTGCCTGTGCCACTTTCTACAAGGAACCGTCTGATTTGGCTCACATCAACAAGTGGACAACCTATCTTTTCTTCCACCAGGCTAGAAACGTTAAGCCGGACAAGGTGGTAGATAGCCGAGATAGGCCCTTGAACCTCCTGAGCATGCTCAATGCTAACACGGTCGATGACCTTATTAAAGATGCAGGAGCTCCGGATTACGTTCTCGATGAGAAGAGCGGGGTTATCCTGCTGGCACAAAAGGCTTCAGTTATATGAGGCATTGTCGTAAGCCTCTGTCAAGGGAAGCTCAATTAGCTGGCTTTCTCTCCGTCTGGCTACGCCGATGGGTAGTGTCGGGCATCGCGTCTGCGGATCGCATCCATCGCAACACCTTATGGCCCGCAGTGCATTTGGTGTTCGGAGCAAGACTGGGCCTGCTTCCTGCTATGGTATGTAGAATACAAGCAGGCCTGAGGGCCCTTACTGATGGGCTTCTCGCTGATGAGATGCAGCGTGAAAGCTTTCCCAGGGTGGAATTACCATTCCTATACTTGATGGGATGGTTGATTCTCTACAACGCCCGGGTGATGTCTCCCGGTTCTGCCAGCAGTTCAGGAAATAACTTCTTGTTGAATTACAAGAATTCCTCTTGGAACGTGGTGACCGTCACAGATTGTCGACGGGCGTTAAATGTTGCCCACAGCTGGAAGTCTTCTGTATCGTCCCCCATGTACATATCAATCAACAGGGGACGAAACTCAAGGATGAAGGTCATAGGAGAACCATTCTTTCTCCTGAAGCCTTCTATTGGTTGGTCTGCATTAGACCTTCCCACTTGTTGTACATGAGTGATGATCATTGCTTCTTGAAGCCCTATCTGCCCAGTCGGTTCGCTAGGCAGTTTGGGTATGACCAATTGCATGTGGAGAATGCCATTACCAGCTTCAAGTCCAAGGGTGGACTTATTGATGGAGCCAGAGGGTGGCGGTACTTCATCACGGGCTGTACTGGTGCAACTTTTGCCATGCCTGCGACTTCTCTCTCCATGGAGCTGCGCATCCTTCACTCATACGTGCAGTTCTATGCGTCCATCAATACCTTCCATTGCGATTTTGACGTGCGTAGAAGTTTTAGGATGCCCTCCCATAGGGCTGCTGGAAGGGAAGATGTTCCGTCTGTTTCCTCAGATGAGAATGAAGACACCACCGGGGCAGACGGATTTTTGTTAACAATACCGAAAGGCATAGTAGCTCCGCCAGCAGAGCCTCTCGTTATCCCCCATAAAAGGAAGGCTTCCGTTCCGAAAGAACCTTTCCCTCGCAAGAAGAGGATTGCCAGAGGTCCGAAAAGGGCTTCCACCAAGGAGGCTTCTAGGAGCGAGCCTGTCGTTTCCCCGGTTGGGGGTGATTTGTTGATCAGAGGTCCTTCGCCTTTTATAGAGGGAACCTCCACAGTTTTGGCTGGCAGTGCCGGAGATTCTTTGCTCGAGATCGCCGCTGCTGCTACTGCTTCTGGTAGTGCTACGAGATCGCCTACGAGACCGAGCATTTTAAGGATACCTCTATCCAGACCAATAATGGGAGTAACCCCTACTTCGTCTGTAAGTATCTCCAGTGAGATTCCACCCGATGAGCCTCGAGTGGATCTTGGTGATGACTGGGAAAACTATCCTACAACGTCAGTTGGTGCACCCTTTTCTCCAGGTATGACAGCTTGCTTAGCATCATTAAGAAATGATTTAGCTATACAAGCTGCGGACGCAACATACATACCATCGGCCATGGGTAAATGTTGTCTTCACGCCTTTTTTTGGAAAATTAACATCAATTTTATATTAATTTTCTCTTGTCTTCTTTTCAGGCAAAGACATCATTGGGGAGGGTGGAGTCGCCATCTCTTCTGACCTTGTTGCGGACCCTGCTAATGAACCGGCGGTGTTCGACATCGACGAAGCAGGTTTCGAAGCTGCCGATCTTCCATCCGCAACATTCTCGGGTGTCATCCCAATAGTAGCAGCTCAATCAATATCAGAGGAGGATGAGCCTATCGTCTCGACTGTTCCTCCTTCGTCAAGCATGCCAGCAACTTTAACTGTTGTTGGCGTCTCCTCTTTTGTCGCACCATCTACTGAAGCGACAATTGTGGCAACATCCTCTGCCAACATTCCACAAAGGAGTTTTACTGATATCGCGGCCACTCCTAGCGTCCATTCGTATTTTATCATGCTAGTTGAACAATATACTAGCATATTCTATGTCACTCTAAAATCTTTGATATCCATGGTGCTGGAGAAGAATCTGGGTTTTGATGCTCTGAAGATGTCCTCCAACCTCACCATAGCGCAGATTAGAAATTTCCATGATCCTGAAAGGGCTAATGCGCTAGAGCAAATAGTTAATGGTTTAGAACAACCCATTAACGAGTATTTGCAATTATCTCGAGGCAACATCGATGAGATAATTCAGGCCGAGTATGACTCCTTGACTGCGAGGCTTGCTGAACAGGTGGAATGCTTAAATAAATCCATCCAGACCTAGCAGCAGGAGATGGATGAAGAGCAGGCCTTCTTGGAGGAAGTTATTCCTCAGCTAACTAAGTGCGAGGCCAAATGTGAGGGAAATGAAGCGAGAGTTCACAAATTGGAAGCTAAACTCGCTCAGGCAAGGGAGTGGGCTCTCAAAACATCGACAGCTCGAGATGTGCTGAAGGGCCGAATGGATACAGCTCAGCAGAACTTGGCAGATGCGGGTGTCATCCACGCCGGTTTTGTTCATGCTCGGTCCGAACTATCCCTCTTGAGCGATGATGAGGTACGAATGGAGCGGGCTCGAGCTAACATCTTAGACTCCAGGAATGAGAGGATGGCCGCTCTGGCGTAACAGATTCGTGATTTGACTGCTCCTCCCCAATGATGTACCTTTTGCCTCTTTTTGTAATTTGCTCTTTCCGGAGATAATAAAGAGGCTTCATCTGACTTTTGTGGACCCATCATTTTTGAATATGAATGATAGGCTAGGGTGAAAGTGATATCAGAGGTATCATGAACATGACATACTTTCGTTAAGGTTTTGTTGAATGTAAATCTATTCAGAGTTAACATGAACCTGAGAGAATATAACCCAACCAAATTTGTATACTAAACACTATCAGAGGTAATATGAACATGATAGGTTTACAAATTAGTTAAAGATATCTATTCGGAGGTCACATGAACCTGATAGAATATGACCCAGCTAACCTTTGTACGTGGTATCGTCAGAATAAGATCTTCATCATACTCCGTTTAGGCAAAGGAGATCAAGGTATAGTACTTCTTCGAGAATTTTCCGTTGATAGGGGCCATTACCAATTTCCATTAGGCGTGGCTGGGATGAAGGCACCATTTAAAATCATATAAGGGCCTTCGGATTTTTTTATGATTGCTTGTGTGCGCTTCGGATGTTGTACTAGAGGTAGTATGGACGTAGTATAATACCGCGTTTGTTGAGAACATCCCACCTGGGGACCTTTGGTGGACCTATTATTCATTGCGCATGTTTGAGTGCAAATAATAAGTTCGAAACAAGCCCCTGGCTAGTAAAGACATCCTGCTGGGGAATTTTTTGTGTACCCACTACTTTTTGCGCACGCTCGTGCAAGTAATAGGTTTGAGACAAGATGCTTTATAAAATATGACTCTGTGGGGATAGTAGAGAGATGTAGTTCAGAGGTGTTGTGGATTTGAACCATTCGTTTCTATTGCGGGTATCCCACGGGGGTTTTTTGTGGACCCATTACTTTTTGCGTACGCAGTTTTTGTGGACCTAACACCACTGGCGTACTTAGAGTTAAGTATGGGTGCTAAGTTGAGATAATAACCGATATCAGAGGTAATATGGACATGATAATCGATAGCCACAACTCGGAGGGTTTGTTCAGAGGTAATATGAACATGACAAACTCAGCCTGAGAGAAATATTATGACAGCAGTTCAGAGGTAATATGGACATGAACTGATATTCAAAAAACTCATTGAGGAGTGGTTCGTTAAGTGTGGTCTATCCGAACATGAAGATAGGCCAAAGGATTACTCCGCCGGGGAGATTGATGGGACGATAGCTCAGAGAAAATATGAGCATGGCTATCGTCTAACGAGATTGGTTTGAATAGTCACTGCGGGAGTGTGCAAGTAGACCTAAGGATTGCTTCGCTGGGGAGATTGAGGATCCATCATCCATTGCGTATCCAGGATTCTTGGATACGGATGATGACTTTTTTATAAAAAATTATAACAGAGGGGAAAATGTTTGCACATAGGCACTTGCTGGGGATGAAGAAGTCAAGAGTTGATTTGTGCACCTGTCTTGTCTTGCTGGGGATGAGAGGAGTACAAGTCTAGCTTAGACATAGTAATTCTTTTTGGGCAGCGACAAACTCTTGAGTTGTGACCCTACTGGGGATGGTGGTATATATCTGCTCAGAGGCAGAATATAACCTGATAAGAACTCTGCGAAAGAGTTTTGGTGGACTTATCGTCATGGACATGCTTAAAGTTAAGTATGGATGACAAGTTGAAACGATTGACACTATCAATGGCTGTAGGAAGTCGATGGGCAAGAAATGTTTGCTCAGAGGTAAGACATGACAAACTTTTGGGTTGTGGACTTATTACCCATGGCATACTTTAAGTAAAGATAATAAGCTGAAATGACTAGCACTATCAGTGGCTATGCGAACGTGATAGTAGAAAGTCGAAGAGAAGAACTTTACTCAGGAGTAATATGACCATTTTTATCGTGATAGATTTACCCTGCCGTAGAAAGTGGAGAGACGTAGTTCAGAGGTAATATGGACGTGAAATGATCGAATCAACAACCTAGGAGGTTTGCTCAGAGGTCACTTGGACATAGAAAACTCGACTGGAGGAAAAGAAATATTTGGATAACAGTTCAGAAGATCCACTGGAGAGTGATTTGCTGAGTGGGGATAGACCTGAAGGTTGTTCCTCTGTAGAGATTTTAGGGACCCATTCTCCGATACCTCTTGAGGGGCAAATTGACACATTGGAGTGAGATCAATTTGCCGTGACCGTCATCTTGTTTATAGATGCAAAGTGATGACTTTGGCGTCGATCAACTCCTGAATTCTCCTTTCTAGTACATAGCACGCTATTGTGGGGTGATGAATGTACCGATGAAAGCGACAATATTCTGGGTGATCGACCTTGCCAGCCCTTTCAGGATATCTGATGCCGGGTAGCCGAAGCTTGTTTTCTTTCATCAATATATTGAAGATTTTAATGATGTCATCATTATTGAAGGAGAAAGTCCCCTTCGGCCTTCAGGCTCCCGATGCCTGAGTTTTATGGTCCTCAGAGGGAATGGTCATAGTTGCATCATCGGAGGGAATTCTACCCCTAGCTTTGGATGTTGCCCTGTTTTGTCGAGAGAGACTACCCCCAGACATGTCGTTGCGTTCGTCCATAGAAGTTGGTTTAGAAGGACCTGCCTCTGGAATGCAGGCTTAGACTCTGAAGGTCTGAAGTTTGCAAAAGATGCGATATATCCTAACCCAAAGCGAGTTCGCTGATAGTGAGAATCACCTTGCAACGGTATTCGTCTGCCTTTTCCATAATTGAGGCCTTGCTTTAACTTCAAATCATAACCCATGCTTTGTATAATCTTTAAAGCCTGTGGGCTATATCTGTGGATTTGTATTTTCCCAGCATCAGACTCGTAAGAATCTTCTTGTACAATCGGTCTATTCCGCATTCGACCAAAGACTATGTGATACTGATTGTTGCGAGTAGGTGGAATAGTGAAGACAGATTCTCATATAGCCCATCTGTCATGACGACATTAGATGTTGGCGCGTCTTCCCACATGATCTCCCCAAGCTTGGTAGTTAGGGATACTACATCTTGATTTTGACCCTTGTCTTTGTGTTTCTGAATCAAGAAGTCACGCAAATCAGAGAGATTATCAGAAGAGGAGGAAGGCTTATTCCGCCTTTTTACATCAATAGGGGCGTGGAGATTGGGAATCATGACTCTCTCCCTGCCATAAGAATACAGCAATTCAGCCATGTGAGTAGCGTACGATCTGTCATCCGTCTGAGGAACATATATTCCCGTGAACCGGATCTTCTTTACGCCGAGGGGCTTGTCCTGGCGTAATATGGAACTTTGTACAGGTTGGCGTGAAGATGAGGAAGTTTTCAACTGGTCGTCAGCATTCCGCGTAATCTGAAGAGTGGGCCAATTCTTCTGTTGATGGCGTAAACGCCGAGGGGTCGGGAAATCCGCCACTTGTTTTCCCTTGCGATGATTGCAGGGATCATCTGCCTCCTTATAGGCGGGAGATATATTTTTACGCGTGGGCACGGTATAGACTTCTGAGTTGGCGCTAAGGCATTGCCAGAAGCTTTGTCTGCCACGTCACAGACGGGAGAAAGATTTTTACGTGCAGGTCGCGTTTGAAATTTTTGACTTGGCGCTGAGGCCTTGTCAGAAATTACGTCAGCCACGTCAACGACGGGAGACAGGTTTTTACGTGCAGAGCGTATAGGTTGGGATGCCACAACCTTGTTGATCGGAGAGAGAGAGAGCCTGCAGAAAGGGTAGAGGATGTCCGGGGCATCCATACTTTACGCAGCTTCCTGTTGTCCTGGACAGAGAGGGAATGAGGGCTACCCCCTGCGCGAAGCATGTCTTCATAAGCAGATTGGTCGAATTAGACGACCAGAGTCTTCTTCGTTGATCCGACGGATACAGCATCGTGTTGAGCAATGATTTTCTCATCAGAAGAGAAAGTAGTCCCCAACAGAGTTGCCATCTTGTGTTTAATAATAAACGAAAGAAATGAAACTAGATTTATACGAAACCCTTTCTTTGGTTTACAAACAAGAAAAAGAAGTACAATTAATCCTATACGAGGATGTTAAGTATAAAAATTTAATTCTGGGGAAATATTGCTATAGGAGTCTGATCTGCGGTCGATCACTTTGTCCCTTGGACCACACGATGAGGAAGAAGTGCTGTAGAAGAAGGAGAAGCTTCAAAAATTGCAAGAGGGATTGGATGCTCGATGCCAAAGTCGTCAATCACTACTCTTTGTCTGTGCTCTAGACTCTTCTCTCTCAAAAAAATCCGATCTCTTTCCTCTGTTAATAGAGGTCTCTATTTATAGAGCCCAGTTGCAGTAACCATCCAATCAGTGTAGAAGCCGAATAGTGGAGAGTATGGCACTCTTTACGCGGTGGTTATGATAACTGCTACCCATGTCTGAATGATCTCCTGAATTCGCGTGTGACGCGTGTCCCATTATGAGGTAACGCGTATAACTGCTGCGAAGATCACGGCATGCAAGCCACGTAGGTAACTGCCCCTCGCGTAGAGATGATTGGCGTAGAAGCCAATTTTGGCGTAAAAGCCAAGTAGCTTTCTTGCTGGTGTAGAAACAAAATATCTGTCATATTGGCGTAGAAACCAAATAGCTGTCATACTGGCGTAGAAACCAAATAGCTGTCATACTGGCGTAGAAAGCCGAATAGCTATCATACTGGCGTAGAAAGCCAAATAGTTGTGTTGCTGGCATAAAATCCAAGTTCTGCGTAGACTTGATGCTGCATGGATAGGTAACCAGCGTAAAGATAGCCAATTATCCTTCTTTGACTGAGGTCTTGAGCGTATTCTGGGCCAAATAGCCTTATCATGCACCTTTGCAAATATGGCCTGAGTTGGCGTATTTCGAGGAGATAGCATACGGCGTACTCCTATAGCTGAAAATAGCCTGATGGCGTAATGTGCAGGGATAGTGATGTAGACGTATTAGCCCTAATTATAGCTCACCCAGTCATTAAAAGTAGAACCATATCTCGTGCATTAAATGCAAAGATCTGCCCCCATCTCGCGCATTACCTGCAGAGACGTGCCTCGAGTTCTGTACGAAGAACAGCTTTTGACGTGGCGGTTGGTTTCGTCTCATCCGGAGCATAAAAGCTCATGTCTGCCTATGTAAAATAGGCAGCGTATTCCTTGAATGCGTAAACGACGTCTTAATTCGAGGCTTTGTCACTAAACGACAGTCTGGAGCTCTGTGTAGAATTATTATTACAGCCGTCCTCTTAATTGTCGTGCAGTACTCTTTGTCAGGAGTCAGGTTTATTGTACTGTCTGACATATTCATTCGAGGAATACGAAGAGTTCCTCGTACAACTCCACGTTGCATTAATAAGCAGACGTATTTTATGCTGTAGGGGGGGGGGGTAGCCACCTTTTACGCCACAACTGGCCTTGAAAGTGACGCTTTACGCGGATTGTTCTTGAGCTCTATTGAACACTGAATAGCGTTAAAGTTCCATTGTACGCCAATAGTTCTGAAGTCATACTTTATGCTGTACAGTACTGAAACTCTGCTTTACGCGGGCTTCATGCATATTGCGTATAATTCTGCAGCGTATTTTTCATGCTTCTACAATATCCAGACCGTAAATCTTCAAAAATATGGCCGCTCTCCTAAGCTGGTAGAACAAATCATTTATTCGAGGTAATTGATACTTATTCTTGATGGTTACCGTATTGAGGGTACGATAATCAATACATAATTGTGATGTGCCATCATTCTTCTTCACAAATTGTATCTGGGCTCCCCAAGGCGATCTACTAGCATGACTTCCTTTCTTCCACTTCACATCACCCCTACTCCGGCCGGCCTCACCCTCCGGCCACCTGCTGCCCTAATTTAATTTAAATTCTCCGAGCTATTATCGTGCTTTACTTTTAATTTCGGGGACACAATTTTTCTAAGTTGGGAAGGATGTAAACCCCCTCAATTATTTTTATAGATAGTCTGGTATGGGATGGATAATTTTGGTATAGCAGCAGTTGATTGAGGTTTAGAGTAAGGTTGCAGGTGTCTGATTTTAAATTAAACCCTTGGCGCGCTCTACCGTTGTTGAAGTATTCAGAGCCCAACATCAGCCCATAAATTCTAACAGATTGTTGTACTTTTGACTTGACACGCCAATTTAGGCGCTGGACTTTTCCGTCATTCAAAATCATATTTCCTTGTGCTCTAAATTAATTGCACAATTTTTCGTAATCAAAATCCATATTTAAGCCCGTGTCGCGCACCTGTGTCGTTGCCATTAATTTTGAGACACCAACTCAACCCGTTGAGCCGGACCAATTAAATGGTCCAAGACTGACACCAAGCCTACACCATTCCTGACCTTTGTGTCCCTCCCAAATTGAGACCCCAGGTGCCCCCATTTAATTTAAAAGCACGGGACATATTTATTCTAATTAAATTGGGGATACCAACTTTGACTAATCCCATTTTAATCCCAAATTAATCCCAATGCCTATTTAATTAAGCCTATGCAAAAAACACAACACCCCCTCACCCTACAAAACACCAAACACCAATTTTCCCACAAAATTTCCATTATTTCATGTATTTGTACAAATACCCAAACTTAAGGGGCTAAATTGTAAATATTATAACATGTGTCAAAACCTCATTGGTCTAGGCCAAATGGAGAAGCCCCCTCTCCTTTGACCAGGTCAAGCCTCCCTCCCCCTCTCATTTGCTTGAAGAAATAAATCTCTTCATGTGAAATCTCCACCACCCATTTGAATTGGGCCAATCCCCACCATCCAATCCTCACACCCCCTCCCTATATAATGTCACCATCACTACACACAACCTCATGTCGGCCCTAATCCCTAAAACCTAGGGAATACAACCCACTCTCTCTCTCCTCCCTCTCCTCCATTAAAAACCGAGCCTCCCATTCTCTTCTTCTTCTTCTTCCTTTCTTCTTCTTCCTTTCTTACACTTCACATCACCCCAACTCTAGCCGGCCTCACCCACCGGCCACCTGCTGCCACAAGCTCGATACTCCGGCCGAGATTCCCGTTCCTCCACCGGCTACTGACGACGCTGGCTTCCCTTACGAGCTGCTACACCACCATGAGCCCGCACCGCTGTCCACGCTCCGGCGCAGCCATGAGCCACTCCGGCAGGGGCCGTTCTTCCCAACCTCCTGCTGTCCGTTCTATCCCTGTTCATCCCTGCACCACCGGCCGAGCACATCCCCGCACCACAGGCCGAGCACCCCCTGGATCTCCAGTCTTCCCCGGCCTCTCCAATCCGACCGACCTCGACCACCGTGACTACCTCCACCACGACCATCTTCACCTCCAGCACTTCCTCCACCACCATCACACCAACGCCACCACCACAGTCGACCATTGCCACCACCACCACACACCATTGCACCACCACTGCTAACCACAGTACCCCTCCGGCCATCATCCCCCCCTCCGGCCAGCAACCACCCCATCCAAGGTGAACGACTCTCCCCCCTCTCTATATGTTTATATATTGTTTTGTGTAAATGTAGTGTAGGTAAATAATCTTGTGTAAATGATATGTGATTAGGGTTTAATCTAGTATTTAGGGTTTAGTTACATAAGTATTTAAAATAAAATAAATGGATATAAATGAGTTAGGGTATGAGAATAAATGGATCCTTTTTTAGGGTTGGGATTACATGAAATGGTTATGAACTATATGCATGGGTGGAAAATGCAAGGTTAATATTTAAGGCATTGGATATATGTTGAGTTTATGATATTGAGATACATTGAGATGTTAGGGCATTTCAATATATATATGCATATTGATTATTGTTGGTGAACATATTTAAATTATTGAGAAATAAGATTATGATATTGGAACATGGATGAACATCGAGGAGCAGGTGTTTGATGGTGAACTAGTGTGTAATATCAAACCATTAGTCACTCATTGGGGATTAATAAATAATGCTGAATTACATTGAGGAGTAGTTTTAATGTGAAATAGAAATAATTGTATATATTTGAGGGTTTAATAAATAGTATATAATTTATTCGAGGATGATGTTTAGAATGTGCAGGATAACGTCTGTGAAGACCAGAAAAAAATTGGAGGATTAAACATACTTGAACTACTGGACATTGTGATGAATATAGTAAGATCGAGTATTTTGTCTGATGATTTTATACAGGTAATTAATCAGATGAGATGTAACATACCTTTAGTCAACCTTGGTCAACCCTCTAGCATCGTGTCCCTGTGAGTTGTAGCTGAGTCTGAGCATATGTTTAGACATGTGTCACATCCCTGTTTGTCGTGTGATAGTTTATTGATTGAGTTTGTATCTCGTCTCTAGGTACTACGGGACCTGCGGACTTGGACGTGGTACCGGATCCCCATCTTCAGCAGCCGGACGCAGGCAAGTGTACCTTGCCACCCTGTATTTCAGTTACAGATATTTTATTATTTTATTATGTACATTGTGCGAGTGTTTGATTACGATCGATACTTCATGTCCAGATCACAACCGGGTGCAGACGTTCGTCGTAATGTATTGTAATGAATGCTAGATATTCGTAACACCTCGATGTACGTACCTGAGTACATCGTCACCCCAGGACACATTCATACACTGATATCATGCCAGATTCCTGTATCATGATACTGTCATCATGACTGGAGACTGGGACGACCTTAGGGTCGCGTTTGTTGATAGTTACTTCTGTGCGAAGAGACTGCTAGATAGAGGTTCAGGTTCAATGCACAATCGTTGACCACTTGGGAAGGGGAAGACAGTTACTAGACGTTTAGGCTCATCTGTACGCGCTTTATATATGTATGTCCTGTTGATGTAGTGTTCCTGTATCTGGAGTAGTAATATCACCCGTGTGACTCTGTGCTCGGAGCTACGGTACGCCCTGTGTGTCTCTGTGTTCGGAGCTACGGTTTTATTTTGGACAGCCCACGCGTCGAACATTGTCTTTAAACTGTGTCTCACTTGTTTGGTTATGATAGATTACCCTATCATTGCACTTGTACTTTGACATGCTGTATTTTTGTACCTTATTACGACCCTCTGAGGACCTGGTTCCCTTCCAGGTTTAGGCGAGGAGGATTACCCAGAGGAGTACGGTCCGGGTACGTATCCAGCAGCAGGACCCATTGCTGAGGACGAGGTCATCCCCGAGGACTTCGCCTGATCTCTGGTAGTGACTCTATCCTTAGGACGGTATTATTATCCAGCTTTCTGATGCCGTTCCAAGTTATCTTTTTCTTACTTTCATTCCAGTATTTTGTACTAGCGGGTTTGTTCCCGTGTGACTACTCTAGTATTTGTACTATGATACATTATCTCTTGACTTTTCCTTTCTGTACATTAGTTGTTATGATTACCTCTATGTGCTCTTACATCTGTTGCCTGTGGATGAGATTTATATTGACTATTTATGTGTTATGTGTTGGGTTATTCATTATACTTTACAGCTTAGGTGCACTCCGACGGACCCATTAGATTGGGATGCCCACCGAAGTATGCTGCTGGCAATTGCCACGTGACTCGGTTCCTTACCTATGGAACCGGGGCATGATAAGGTTTTTGAGGTGGCCCATGCAGGTCCGATTTAAATTGTCTTGGTCACCTGACTGTGCTAACCAAGCTACAAATTAGAATAGATATTAGGAATCTCATCTACAAGTTTGAATCCTTCACATGACGCCTCTATCTTGATTTCTTTTACCAAATTATTTCTTGTTTATTTCCTCAATACTGATCGCAGTCATGACTTCTTTTCAGAGTTATGAACCTCCACAGCGGACGCGTCGCACAGCCGGGCGTTGTTCCCCGTGACGCAGGATCATCCGGGGAATCGGAACTGGAGCAGGTCCTTCTGTTGACACCAGCACCCCTGGGACAGTCTTCAGGGCAGCCCGAGGAGCCTTCGGACGGGCATCAGACACCGCGTCAGGCAGGACTTGAGGATCAGAGGGCCCTGAGTCAGGAGGAGCAGCAGCTGCCCCCACCTCCACCATTACCACCCCAGATGCCCTATATGCCATTCCCCGCAGGGCAACCCATGGATGGGACACAGATGTTACAGATGGTATATGTGATGATGCAGGCCCAGTAGCAGGTCCAGCAGCAGGCTCAGCAGCAGGCCCAGCAGCGCCAGGCTGAGACCCTTAGGGAGAGTATCGTGACGGCCTTGGGGCAGGCGTCACCGCCAGCACACCAGTCGACGATGGGGTCTGTCATAGACTTCCGTCGTATGATGCCACAACCTTTTGCTGGCACAGAAGAGTCGAAAGAGGTCCACGCATGGCTCACGAGCATTCAGGACCAGCTGGAGGCTACCGACCTCCCCCGGCACCGATGGATGACTGCCGTCAGGATGCAGCTCACTGGCAACGCGCATCACTGGTAGCTCTATGAGGAGCAGCATTTGGGACCAGACCAGGCCACGTAGGAAGAGTTCTCTAGGCTCTTCCAAGAGATGTACATACCCTCCACTGCCCGAGCAGAGCTTCGGGATAGATTTCAGAACCTCAGGCAGGGGAGTATGACGATTGAGGAATACAATGCTGAGTTCCTCCATCTGAGCAGGTTTGCACCATACCTGATACCCATCGAGGAGGCGAAGGCCGAGAAGTTCTATGAAGGCCTGAGTTTCGAGACCCAGAGGTTTATCGTGTCCATAGCCCCCACCTCCTACTCCGAGGTATTATTAGCGGCACGATGCCAGGACCGCATTAACAAGATGGAGGCTAGCCTGAAGCGCTCCTGTACGTCGTCATCAGCAGTTCGAGCCCCGCAGGGAGGACCTGCGAAGCGTCCTCTAGTACATCAGCAGCAGCAGAGAGCAGCACCCCTGCAGGGAGCAGTGATTCCCATATGCCATTTCTTCAGCAAGAGGGGACATTTGTTGAGGGACTGTCGACAGAGGCTGGGCGTATGTCTGAGATGTGGATCGGGCCAGCATGCCATCCGGGATTGCCCCGACCAGAGGGATCCAGTACAGATGGTTCACCGGCCAGCCCTGCCAGCACCGAGGCCGCCTTACGTAGGAGCTGGAGCACAGCGACCACCAGCACCAGGGGAAATCAGAGGAGGCCACCCTTGGCCCCACAGGCAGATTGCTTCCAGCAGGCTCGGCCGCAGCAGCCGAGGGCACCGGCACCAAGACATGGACAAGCCTATTCGATGAATATAGAGGAGGCAGAGACAGCCGGAGAAGTGATCGCAGGTACTATCTTAGTAGCTTCATTACCAGTACTAGTCTTATTTGATTCTGGTGCCACACACTCTTTTACAGCTGCTAGTTTCATGGCCACCCATAGAATAGCCACTATACCCCTTCCGAAGATCAAGAGGATTCATACGGGAGGTGGAATAGTACCTGTTAGCGACACTTGTAGATCATGTTCAGTAGTTGTCTGCGGGCGAGAGATGCGTGCCCGATTTCTGGTCTTCTCCATGCCGGACTATGACATTGTCCTAGGGATGGATTGGTTAAGTCAATACCACGCAATGCTAGATTGCCGTTGTGGTTGTATCATATTTAGACCCCCAGATCACCCAGAGTTTGAGTTTCTTCGGAGAGCCCGAGAGCATGGTGTCCAACCTACCCTAGCGACACACATTGCAGAAGGTGAACCGATGTACCCTTACTTTTTATCAGAGTTTGAGGATGTGTTTCCAGAGGATCTCCCAAGACTGCCACCTGACAGAGAGATTGAGTTCACTATAGAGTTTACTCCAGGAGCCGAGCCAGTTACTTCCCCCGTTTACAGACTAGCACCGAAGGAGTTGGTTGAGTTGAAAGTCCAAGTAGATGATCTCTTAGATAAGGGTTTCATACGGGCTAGTGTATCTCCATGGGGGGCACCCATTTTATTTTTACCGAAGAAGGACGGGACGGTACGCTTGTGTATCGATTATAAGGCGTTAAATGATGTAATAATAAAGAATAAGTATCCAATGCCGCGCATCGATGATTTATTTGATCAGTTTAGTGGTGCATGTGTATTCTCGAAGATCGATCTCAGATCCGGTTATCATCAGATCAAGGTATGGAGAGAGGACATCCCGAAGACGGCTTTTTGGACGAAGTATGGGCACTATGAGTTTTTAGTCATGCCGGTTGGTTTAACCAACGTGCCAGCAGTATTTATGAGTCTGATGAACAGTGTTTTCCACCAGTACTTAGATAAGTTCGTGGTAGTGTTCATCGAAGACATCTTGGTATATTCCAAGAGCCAGGAGGAGCATGAAAGACATCTCAGGATTGTGTTGGAGACGCTGAGACATGAGAGGCTGTACGCCAAGCTCAGCAAATGTGAGTTCTGCTTGGATAGAGTACCATTTCTGGGATACATAATCACCAGAGATGGGCTATCAGTTGACCCGGAGAAGATAGTTGCAGTAGAGACATGGCCTACCCCTACATTAGTTATAGAGGTTAGGAGTTTCCTCGGACTTGCCAGATATTATCGGAGGTTCGTGGAAAACTTTTCGAGGATCGCTGCGCCTATGGCGCGACTGACGCGTAAAGGATAGGAGTTTATCTGGACCGACGAGTGTCAGTCGGCTTTCGATGAGCTGAAGAAGCGTTTGACATCAGCACCGATTTTGACACTACCTTCAGGATCATGAGGATTTGTAGTGTACAGTGATGCATCTGGGAGCGAATTAGGTTGTGTACTGATGCAACATGGGAAAGTGATAGCCTACGCATCGAGACATCTGAGAGTTCATGAGAAGAACTATCCGACACACGATCTAGAGCTAGCTGTAGTGATTTTTGTACTAAAGCTATGGCGACACTACCTTTATGGTGAGCGTGTTGAGATTTACACAGACCATAAAAGTCTGAAGTATGTCTATACGCAGAAGGAGCTCAACATGAGACAGAGGCGCTGGCTACAGTTGATGACAGATTATGATATTGAGTTACAGTACCACCCTGGCAAGGCGAATGTAGTAGCAGATGCCTTAATCAGGAAGCCCATGGCCTACTTTTTGACGACTCAGCGGCAATTGCTAGAGGATCTCCAGGAGCTTGGGATAGAGATTGTATTGCCAGGCATGGATGGACAGATGGACAGTCTCGAGGTTCAGTCTACATTGATTGAGAGGATCAAGGCAGCCCTGCCTACAGATGTAAGATTTTGACGTCTATGAGAGAGGACAGAGGCCGGCATGCAGACGGGACTCAGAATTCATGAAGATGGAACATTGAGGTATGGAGATCGCCTATACGTTCCAAGTGGCGAGCTACGCCAAGAGTTGATGACCGAGGCTCATAGCTCGATTTATTCTATTCATCCCGGGGGTACGAAGATGTACCGAGATTTGAGGCAACATTTCTGGTGGCATGGGATGAAGAGAGAGATTGCAAGATTCATGGCGAGATGTTTAGTTTGTCAGCAAGTCAAGGCTGAACATCAGAGGACTGCAGCACTATTGCAGCTGCTTCCCATTCCCGAGTGAAAGTGGGAACACATTACCCTGGACTTCATCACAGGATTCCCGCGGAGCCCTAGCAGAAAGGATGCAGTTTGGGTTGTCGTAGACAGACTCACCAAGTTTGACATTTTTTGCCTTTCAGAGTTCGGCAGTCCACGGAGATATTAGCTGACATGTATATGAAGCAGATAGTACGACTACATGGAGTGCCTGTCAGCATTGTATCGGATCGTGATTCCAGATTTATATCATATTTTTGGCGGAGTATACAGGAGAGTCTAGGAACTCGTCTTAAGTTTAGCACTGCATATCATCCACAAACTGATGGCCAGTCAGAGCGCACGATACAGATATTAGAGGATATGTTAAAAGCGTGCATGATCGATTTTGGAGGATCTTGGGAGGACCATCTACACTTGGTGGAATTCTCCTACAATAACAGTTACCAGGCTAGCATACAGATGGCACCTTATGAGGTACTGTACAGCAGGAAGTGTAGGTCACCAGTATGTTAGAGTGACATGGGAGAGCGTTAGATACTTGGTCCAGAGTTGGTGACACAGACAGTGGAGAAAGTTAAGCAGATTCAGAGCCACCTGCATGCAGCACAGGACAGACAGAAATATTGGGCAGATGCGCACCGCAGACCTTTGGAGTTCAAGGAAGGTGACTATATATTTTTGAAGATATCGCCTACTCGTGGTACCATCATATTCGGAGGCAGAGGCAAGCTGAGTCCGAGGTACATTGGACCTTTTGACATCTTGGAACGAGTTGGCAAAGTGGCTTATCGTCTTGCATTGCCTCCATCATTAGAAGGAGTGTATGACATATTTTACGTATCGCAGTTGAGAAGATATGTGGCAGACCCTAGCCAGGTGCTTGATTATTCGGAGATTACAGTCGGGCCCAGTTTATCTTACGTAGAGCAGCCAGTGGAGATACTCGATCACAGTGAGAAGACTTTGAGAGGTCAGACTATTCGACTGGTTAGAGTTGCATGGAAGCATCATTCGCCAGGCGAGTCTACCTGGGAGCGCGAGGATTCCATTCGGCAGCGTTTCCCGTATTTATTTGACGACCAAGGTACGAATTTACGTACCGCATTTGATTACCAGTTTGCTTTTAAATTCTCCTAGCTATTATCGTACTTTACTTTTATTTTCGGGGACAAAATTTTTCTAAGTTGGGAAGGATGTAAACCCCCTCAATTATTTTTATAGATAGTCTGGTATGGGATGGATAATTTTGGTATAGCAGCAGTTGATTGAGGTTTAGAGTAAGGTTGCAGGTGTCTGATTTTAAATTAAATCCTTGGCGCGCCCTACCGTTGTTGAAGTATTCTGAGCCCAATATCAGCCCATAAATTCTAACAGATTGTTGCACTTTTGACTTGACACGCCAATTTAGGCGCTGGACTTTTCCGTCACTCAAAATCATATTTCCTTGTGCTCTACATTAATTGCACAATTTTTCGTAACCGAAATCCATATTTAATCCCGTATCGCGCACCTGTGTCGTTGCCATCAATTTTGAGACACCAACTCAGCCCGTTGAGCCGGACTAATTAAATGGTCCAAGACTGACACCAAGCCTACACCATTCCTGACCTTTGTGTCACTCCCAAATTGAGATCCCAGGTGCCCCCATTTAATTTTAAAGCACGGGACATATTTATTCTAATTAAATTGGAGATACCAACTTTGACTAATCCCATTTTAATCCCAAATTAATCTCAATGCCTATTTAATTAAGTCCATGCAAAACACACAACACTCCCTCACCCTACAAAACACCAAACACCAATTTTCCTATAATTTTTCTATTATTTCATGTATTTGTGCAAATATCCAAACTTAAGGGGCTAAATTATAAATGTTGTAACATGTGTCAAAACCTCATTGGTCTAGGCCAAATGGAGAAGCCCCCTCTCCTTTGACCAGGTCAAGCCTCCATCCCCCTCTCATTTGCATGAAGAAATAAATCTCTTCATGTGAAATCTCCACCACCCATTTGAATTGGGCCAATCCCCACCATCCAATCCTCACACCCCTCCCTATATAATGTCACTATCACTATATACAACCCCATGCCGGCCCTAATCCCCAAAACCTAGGGAATACAACCCACTCTCTTTCTCCTCCCTCTCCTCCATTAAAAATTGAGCCTCCCATTCTCTTCTTCTTCTTCTTCTTCTTCTTCTTCTTCCTTTCTTCCACTTCACATCACCCCAACTCCGGCTGGCCTCACCCTCCGACCACCTGCTGCCACAAGCTCGACACTTCGTCCGAGATCCCCGCTCCTCCACCGGCTACTGACGACGCCGGCGTCCCCCACGAGCTGCTGTACTACCACGAGCCCGCACCGCTGTCCACGCTTCGGCGCAGCCACGAGCCACTCCGGCCAGGGCCGTTCTTCCCAACCTCCTGCTGTCCGTTTTATCCCTGTTCATCCCCGTACCACCGGCCGAGCACCCCCCTGGACCTCCAGTCTTCCCCGGCCTCTCCAATCCGACCGACCTCGACCACCGTGACTACCTCCACCACGACCATCTTCACCTCCAGCACTTCCTCCACTACCATCACACCAACGCCACCACCACAGTCGGCCATTGCCACCACCACCACACACCATTGCACCACCACTGCCAACCACAGCACCCCTCCGGCCATCATCCCCCCCCTTCGGCCAGCAACCACCCCATCCAAGGTGAACGAATCTCCCCCCTCTCTATATGTTTATATATTATTTTGTGTAAATGTTGTCACGCCCCAGTCCCAAAATACCGAGGGACCAGATACGTGTCCATGGCCAGCAGCACACACTGATGGACAAACCCAATTTAATGGATCCATCAGAGCGTACTTAAGCTGTAAAATAAAGTCTACGACAACATGGCACAACTAATCTCATCCACACAAGATAAAATATGATTCACAGATATAAGGAATGTAAATCATCAACCAGTCTGAACAAAGTGCTTCGGGGAACAACCCAATAAAAATCTGATACAATGGTTCAACAGACCAAAATATAAATGACTGAATAAAGTAAATACTGAGCATGAAACATAGATGCTCAGGAAAAGTCTTCAGCTAACATCTCGTCCTCGGGTGTCGGTACAGCTCCTGTATCAGCTCCTACTGCGGTCCCGTATACCTCGGGATAGATCTCGTCTGCAAATCCTGGGGACATAATCCGGATCCAGGTCCTCAGGGAACATAGCAAGGTACAAGATAATACAAGCCAAAATAAATATAGTATAGCAAATAATAAAATAAATAGGGTAAGATATGTAACCATCTGTGTGAAATGCAAGAGAGAGCATCACTAGTACTCAGGCGAAAATAACTACAAGCTCTGTGTCGGGGAGCCGGTAGCAGTGATATCATGTGGTTGTCTAGCTCAGCGAGAGACTGAGACGCCGGCATAATATAGTCAACCTGTAGCCTGTGTGTCGCTCCAGCAATAAATGAAACAATAGAGGAACACTAAATAACCAGCTAAGTGATATGCAAGATGAGAGCAGCACTAGAACTCAGGCTGAAACCACTACAAGCTCTGTGTCGGGGAGCCGGTAGCAGTAATAATGAGTAATGGGCCAAGCTCGGCTTTCAGAGTCTTGCGCCTCACAATAATAGGGGATATATATGTATGATCAGCCTGTAGCCTGTGTGTCTCTCCCCACCCAATGTAACCACACGTCCCATGTCCATAACGTCTCATGTACATGGCACGCAAGATCATTGCTAATGCAGCAAGTCATATAGTATCTATGAATATAGTATCTCTGTCAAATCCTGTATCCTATACAGAATCACCATGAATATCTCAGGATGATCCTGTCTCATGTAAAGTGTCAAGTGTCCTAGGTTATGGCGTACTTGATAAGACAAGTACGAGAATGTAAAGGGGTCACGAATGTCCATCTCTAGATGACAATACACAACTCTGCGTACAGAGTTAGCACCCGACTATTAATCGGACGCTAAGTAAGTCACACGGTCCTAGGTCAAGCATGTACAGAAATATAAATAAAGCGAGGAAAATATAACAAGAACTGCAAAGTTGGCAAGGTACACTTGCCTGGGGTTTGAATACCAACAGCGGTCCCTATATCAGGGGATCCTGCAGGTACTCCTCCAAAAGCTATAATAGACATCAACAACAGTCTCAGAAAATATCAAATAACTAGAAATGCCTGTCCTTAAGTCCAATTTGGACACAGGGGCAAAAATGACATTTTCGGGTCAAAGCGGGGTCCACATGTGGGCCACTTTGCACCGAAAAGTGTGTCAGGGTCAAAGGTCTCCAAATTCGTCAAACTTGGTGTCAACAAGTCAGGAACGATGAAACAAACCCAACGGAACTTCCAGAATTGGATTCCGATGAGTCGATCACAAAATTGTCCGTCAAGTGGAGCTTGTGGGGCCCACGATACGCGATTTTGTCAACGTTCTCAGAATCGAACCAAACTTGGGTCACAGGACCAGCGTATTTCTACGAGTCCGATGGCGCAAGTTTTGTCTCTATTCGACGTGTGTACACAAAGTTACAACGTGTTCTAGAATAGACGAATACGGGGCGTTGTCGGCGGATACGCGTTGATTTCGGTGTGCACGCACATCCAAATCAACTTCTGTAAAATCCCGCACGTCCGTATCGACGGTGCGCACGTTTCGGTAAAGACCGTGTACGACCAAATCGTCCCGTTTGGCGGGGCGCACTCAGTTCAGGGGTGAAACAGGGCGTTGGTTTTCCTGTTTTTGGATCGCGGTTTGCGATCACCACAGGACGCGACGCACCGAGCGGGTTGTACGGGCATCGAGAGGGTTACACAGTCTACGCGACACAACTGACGGAACGGAAAACAGAATAACGAGGAGAGAGAACGGGTTACCTGAACAGGGCTCCGTGAACCGAGAATTCGCGTGTCCGGGATGCTGGATCGTGTCCTGGTCACCGTGTCCGCTGTGTCCGGGCTAGGGGCTGTGTCCGGGCTGCTGGGTGGACTCGCCGGTGGAGGGCGGCTCGGCCTAGGGCGTCCGGGGTGCTGGTCGGCGACGTCGAGCGGGCTGGGCGGAGCGGCTCGTCGGGGCTGCTGGGGTGATCGGCTCCGGGCTGAGCGGTGATCGGAGCTCGGGGCTGCTGGGCTCTGCGGGTGGTGGAGATGGTGGGGATGGTAATGGTCGAGGCGGGGGAAGCGGCGCTGCGGGTGGTGATCGACGGCTGGAGAGGGACGACGAGGCGAGGGGTGCGATGGGGGAGCGGCGGAGTGGAGTCGTGGAGGCGGTGACAGGCGGGAATCGGTCGACTGGTCGGGGGACGGGTGGAAGAAGAAGGAGACGGCGGCTGCCTATGGTTCAGGCGAGGGGGTCGTCGGCTGCGGCGGTGAGGAGAGGAGAGAAGAGATAGGGGGTTTCCGGCGGCGGGGCACAGAAGTCGAGGGGTTTTTATAGGTCGTGCACAGTAAATTCGGCGGAGATCCGATTAGGGTTCGGTTAGGGTTTCGGGTCCGGGTCGGGTTTGATTCGGATCCGACCCTACCCGACCCGTTATGTCTGGGTTGGCTTGGTTCGGTTTGAGTTTGGGTCGGTTTGGTATAATTTAATTCAATTAGACCGGGTTCAATCAAGGTTTATTTATGTTTAATTCTACATTGGTCTTTAGGACTTTAAACGTGTTTCCGGAGTCCAATAAATTCGCAGAAAATTACCCTATGCCTGGTTTTTCATTTTACACCATAAAATATTATTTCTATAATAATTTTAATATTAATTAATATCAATTAAAAATCATTTAGTCACAAATACCTTAGTTTTAATTCCAGGAAATTACCGAAAAATTAGGAAATTTTTTATATTAAAATAATCTGAAAAATTAGGGTGTTTACAATCTAACCCCCTTAAGAGGATTACGTCCTCGCAATCGAAGAATAAACTACTAAGGGAAAGAACTACGAAAATTACAAGAATGCTTAGGTTATAACTGCATCCACGA
The DNA here is from genome assembly GCA_036927795.1 of Iris macrosiphon. Taxonomy (NCBI): domain Eukaryota; kingdom Viridiplantae; phylum Streptophyta; class Magnoliopsida; order Asparagales; family Iridaceae; genus Iris; species Iris macrosiphon. The sequence continues at coordinate 190,421,041 of JAYESA010000002.1, read as the reverse complement.
ATAAGTGAGGATAACGCTGGCGCATACTATCCTTTCGTTCCCAGGTCGATTCGCCAGGAGAATGATGTTTCCAAGCTACACGGACCAGTCTAATTGTCTGTCCTCGTAATGTCTTCTCACTGATGTCGAGAATGCCAACTGGTTGTTCTTCATATCTCAAACTAGGGCCCACTACGATCTCAAAATGATCGACTACGTGACTTGGGTCAGTCACGTACCTTCTCAGCTGTGAAACATGGAATACGTCATGCACTCCCTCTAAGGATGGAGGTAATGCAAGACGATAAGCCACCTCACCAATTCGCTCTAGAATATCAAATGGCCCGATATACCTTGGGCTCAACTTGCCTCTGCTCCCGAATCTAATAGTACCTCGAGTGGGCGAAATCCTCAAGAATACGTGCTCCCCTTCTTTGAACTCTAGGGGATGTCTGTGCGTATCAACCCAATGCTTCTGTCTGTCCTGAGCTGCTCGAAGATGATTCTGGATTTGTTTTACCTTCTCCACTGTCTGCATTACAAATTCTGGACCCAATATTTGATGTTCACCAACGTCACTCCAACATATTGGCGATCTACATTTTCTACCGTACAATGCCTCGAATGGTGCCATCTGAATGCTGACCTGATAACTGTTGTTGTAGGAGAACTCCACCAAGTGCAAATGATCTTCCCAAGATCCTCCAAAGTCTAGCATACACGATCGTAACATATCCTCCAAGATCTGAATCGTGAGCTCCGATTGACCATCTGTCTGTGGATGGTAAGCTGTGCTGAATTTGAGTCTGGTGCCAAGACTCTCTTGCATGCTTCACCAGAAATAAGATATAAATCTCGAATCTCGATCCGATACAATACTAACCGGCACTCCATGTAACCTTACAATTTGTCGTATATACATGTCGGCTAGTACCTCTGTGGACTGTCCAACTCTAAATGGCAAGAAATGTGCCAATTTAGTGAGTCGATCCACGATAACCCATACTGCATCTCTTCCGCTGGGGCTTCTTGAAAATCCTGTGACAAAATCCATAGTGATATGTTCCCACTTCCATTCTGGTATAGGAAGCGGCTGTAACATACCTGCAGTCCTCTTATGCTCGGCCTTTACTTGTTGACATACTAAATATTTCGCCATAAATCGTGCAATCTCCCTTTTCATTCCATGCCACCAATAATACTGCCTCAAGTCTCGGTACATCTTGGTTCCTCCTGGGTGAACAGAGTACATAGAACTATGTGCTTCAGTCATTAACTTTTGTCTCAATTTTCCATTTGGAACATACAGGCGATTTCCCCACCTTAATGTCCCGTCTTCATGTATGCGAAGTCCTGTGTGCATGCCTGCTTCTGTCTTCTCTTTAAGTTTTTGAAATCTAGCATCGGTGGGCAATGCCTCTTTAATCCTCTCCACAAGTGACGACTTAACTTCGAGATTAGCCAGTAAGCCACTATGTCCTGGTAAAACAACCTTTATCTGAAGCTCCTGTAGATCTTTCAATAACTCAGGCTGCATCGTCAAGAAATAAGCCGTAGGCTTCCTGCTGAGTGCGTCTGCTACGACATTCGCCTTTCCCGGATGATACTGCAGATCTATATCAAAGTCTACCATCAATTCAAGCCAACGTCTCTGTCTTATGTTAAGCTCCTTCTGAGTATATACATACTTCAGACTCTTGTGATCAGTAAAGATGTCTACCTTCTCTCCATAAAGATAGTGCCTCCAAATCTTCAGTGCAAATATAACTGCTGCTAGCTCCAGATCGTGCGTTGGGTAGTTCTTCTCATGGACCTTCAACTGTCTCGATGCATAAGCAATAAGTTTGCCATGTTACATCAAAACATATCCTAGTCCACTACCAGACGCATCACTGTAAATAACAAAACCTCCTGACCCTGAAGGAAGAGTCAAGACAGGTGCTGTTGTTAATCTTCTCTTCAATTCTTCAAAGGCCTTCTGGCAGTCTTCTGTCCATGTAAACTCCTGGTCCTTACGTGTCAACTTCGTCATAGGCTCTGCAATCCTTGAGAAATTTTCTATAAACCTTCGGTAATATCCCGCAAGTCCGAGAAAACTTCTCACTTCTGCAACTGATGTAGGTCTAGGCCAAGTTTCTATTGCAGCAACCTTCTCCGGATCAACTGAAAGTCCTTCTCCTGAGATGATATATCCCAAGAAAGGCACTTTATCCATACAAAACTTACACTTACTGAGTTTGGCATATAACTTCTCCTGCCTCAATGTCTCTAACACAATTCTGAGATGCTCCTCGTGCTCTTCGTGGCTCTTGGAATATACTAAAATATCATCAATAAACACAACCACAAATTTGTCCAAGTACTGATGGAAGACTCTGTTCATCAAACTCATAAATACTGCTGGCGCGTTGGTTAAACCAAACGGCATTACCAAGAACTCATAATGTCCATACTTGGTCCTGAAGGCTGTCTTCGGTATATCCTCCTTCCTTACTTTAATCTGATGATAGCCGGATCTAAGGTCAATCTTCGAGAATACCCTAGCACCACTCAATTGATCGAATAGGTCATCAATGCGTGGTAAGGGATACCTGTTCTTAATGGTCACAGCATTCAGTGCCCGGTAGTCAATGCACAACCGTACTGTTCCATCCTTCTTCGGTACAAATAATATGGGTGCTCCCCAAGGTGAAACACTGGGCCGAATAAATCCCTTCTCCAAAAGATCATCAACTTGTTCCTTCAATTCCACTAACTCCTTAGGTGCTAGCCGATATACTGATGAAGTGATAGGCTCTGCTCCTGGAGTTAAGTCTATTGTGAATTCTATTTCCCGATCAGGCGGTAAACCTGGAAGATCATCAAGAAATACATCCATAAACTCTGATATGACTCTTGGGTAACCTGTCTCCCCTTCCACAGATAGTACCCTAAGAGTAGGCTGAACTCCTTGCTCTACAGCTCCCCGAAGAAACTCGAATTCTGGATGTCCAGGCGGTCTAAATATAACTTTTCCAAGTCGGCAATCAAGAGTCGCATGGTACTGACTTAACCAGTCCATACCAAGTACAACATCATAATCTGGCATGGAAAAGATCATAAATTGAGCTCGCATCTCTCTTCCACAGACTACTACAGAACATGATCTACAGACGTCACTAACTGGGATAATTCTACCTCCCGTAAGAATTCTCTTAATCTTCGGAAGGGGTACGGTAGCTACTCTATGGGTGGCTACAAAGCTAGCTGCTATAAATGAATGCGATGCTCCAGAATCAAATAAAGCTACAGCTAGTAATGAAGCTACTAAAATAGTACCTGTGATAACCTCTCCTGCAGTAGCTTCCTCTTCAACAGCCAATGCAAATGCCTGTCCTCGTCCCTGAGCTTGACCTCTCTGCTGCTGAGCCTGCTGAAATAGAGTTGCCTGTGGTGCTAGTGGTGGTCTCTGCTGATTTCCTCCTGGAGCTGGTGGTCTGACTCCTCCAACTCCAGTCTGCGGTGCTCCTACTGCTGGATAAGCTGGTCTTGGTGCAGGTAAAGCTAGTCTCGGTGCTCCATCTCTCCGCTCAGTGCAGTCTCTGGTTTGATGCTGGTTGGATCCGCAAGCCAGGCATAGTCCCAACTTGCGTCTGCATTCTCTCTCAATGTGTCCTACCTTGCCGCAGTGGTGACAAGTAGGGAGAGATGTGGCCCTGTGTGCTGTTCTCTCTGGCATACCCCTCTGGGACCGTTTTACAGAATCCCCATGTGATGTCCTGGATGGTGCTGATGTGATTGGCCTCTTCAGATTTGACTCTTTCTAGTAACACGCTCCATGCGTCGTGCTGCTGCAAGGACGTCAGTATAAGATGTAGGTGCAACCGATCCAATCAACCTCTGGAGCTCGAACTTTAGCCCGTCAAAGAACTTCTCAGCTTTCTCTTCCTCTGTCGAAATCAAGGTTGGGGCGAAGCGACTCAGACGAATAAATTCTGCGTTGTATTCTTCCACTGACATATTGCCTTGGATATGGTGGTTGAACTTGTCTCTGAGCTCCGACCGTGCAACCGCTGGAATATACATCTCTTGGAAGAATCTGGAGAACTCTTCCCAAGTGACTCGGTCCTGTCCGAGCCTCCTCTCTTCTGATAACCACCAATGATGTGCATTTTCAGTCAACTGCATCCTGACCGCAGTCATCCATATCTCCCTTGGAAGTTCAGCTGCTTCCAACTGGTGCTTTATGTTCGTGAGCCATTCGTGAACTTCAGTTGGCCCCTCTTTGCCAGAAAAGGTACGAGGCTTGAGCTGACGAAAATCAGTGATAGATCCCGTCGCTGGTCGCCTTGCTGGTGGGTTTGCCTGCTCCAATGCGGATACCAGGCTGGTTCTCAAATACTCTGCCTCATGATGCTGAGCCTCTTGTTGAACCTGCTGTTGGGCTTGCATCATGGCATAAATCATCTGAAACATCTGTTGCCCGTCCATGGCTTGCCCTGGCGGGAAAACTGGCATCTGTGGAGTGAACTGTGGTGGAGGTGGGATGTCATCACGCCGAAACCTTGGATTAGGCTGGCCGGCTTGATTTCCTTGAGATGATTATCCTCCATTCCCTGGTGTCACTCCGTCTACATAAGTAACCACAGCATCGTGTGGCGTATCCAAGGGATTCTCATCTCCGTCTCTTGGATCCATTACTCTGCAACCAAAAGATAAACTATAAGAACGCTCAGAGGAATCAACACAGGATGCATATCAAGTAATTAGTTCGAGTTCGATATAGAGTTCAAAAATGGTTCAATTAATGGATGAGATCCTATAACTTATCCTATCCTTAGGGCAGGCTTGTTCGGTCCCTAAGTTGAAACCGAACGATTTAGTCGTAGAACTGCATGGGCCACCACAAAAACCATGTCACACCCCAGTCCCAAAATACCGAGGGACCAGATACGTGGCCATGGCCAGCAGCACACACTGATGGACAAACCCAATTTAATGGATCCATCAGAGTGTACTTAAGCTGTAAAATAAAGTCTACGACAACATGGCACAACTAATCTTATCCACACAAGATAAAATATGATCCACAGATATAAGGAATGTAAATCATCAACCAGTCTCAACAAAGTGCTTTGGGGAACAACCCGATAAAAATCTGATACAATGGTTCAACAGACCAAAATATAAATGACTGAATAAAGTAAATACTGAGCATGAAACATAGATGCTCAGGAAAAGTCTTCAGCTAACACCTCGTCCTCGGGTGTCGGTACAGCTCCTGTATCAGCTCCTGCTGCGGTCCCGTATACCTCGGGATAGATCTCGTCTGTAAATCCTGGGGACATAATCCGGATCCAGGTCCTCAGGGAACATAGCAAGGTACATGATAATACAAGCCAAAATAAATGCAGTACATCAAATAATGAAATAAATAGGGTAAGATATGTAACCATCTGTGTGAAATACAAGAGAGAGCATCACTAGTACTCAGGCAGAAACAACTACAAGCTCTGTGTCGGGGAGCCGGTAGTAGTGATATCATGTGGTTGTCTAGCTCAGCGAGAGACTGAGACGCCAGCATAATATAGTCAACTTGTAGACTGTGTGTCTCTCCAGCAATAAATGAAACAATAGGGGAACACTAAATAACCAGCTAAGTGATATGCAAGATGAGAGCAGCACTAGAACTCAGGCTGAAACCACTACAAGCTTTGTGTCGGGGAGCCGGTAGCAGTAATAATGAGTAATGGGACAAGCTCGGGTTTCAGAGTCTTGTGCCTCATAATAATAGGGGATATATATGTATGATTAGCCTGTAGCCTGTGTGTCTCTCTCCACCCAATGTAACCACACGTCCCATGTCCATAACGTCTCATGTACATGGCACGCAAGATCATAGCTAATGCAGCAAGTCATATAGTATCTATGAATATAGTATCTCTGTCAAATCCTGTATCCTATACAGAATCACCATGAATATCTCAGGAAGATCCTGTCTCATGTAAAGTGTCAAGTGTCCTAGGTTATGGCGTAATTGATAAGACAAGTACGAGAATGTAAAGGGGTCACGAATTTCCATCTCTAGATGACAATACACAACTCTGCTTACAGAGTTGGCACCTGACTATTAATCGGACGCTAAGTAAGTCATACGGCCCTAGGTCAAGCATGCACATCAATATAAATAAAGCGAGGAAAATATAACAAGAACTGCAAAGTTGGCAAGGTACACTTACCTGGGGTTTGAATACCAACAACGGTCCCTGTATCAGTGGATCCTGTAGGTACTCCTACAAAAGCTGTAATAGATATCTCCAACAGTCTCAGAAAATATCAAATAGCTAGAAACGCCTGTCCTTAAGTCCAATTTGGACACAGGGGCAAAAATGACATTTCTGGGTCAAAGCGGGGTCCACATGTGAGCCACTTTGCACCGAAAAGTGTGTCAGGGTCAAAGGTCTCCAAATTCGTCAAACATAGTGTCAACAAGTCAGGAACGATGATACGAACGCAACAAAACTTTCAGAATTGGATTCCGATGAGTCGATCACAAAATCGTCCGTCAAGTGGAGCTTGTGGGGCCCACGATACGCGATTTTGTCAACGTTCTCAGAATCGAACCAAGCTTGGGTCACAGGACCAGCGTATTGCTACGAGTCTGATGGTGCAAGTTTCGTCTCGATCCGACGTGTGTACACAAAGTTACAACGTGTTCCAGAACAGACGGATACGGGGCGTTGTCGGCGGATACACGTTGATTCCGGTGTGCACGCACATCCAAATCAACTTCTGCGAAATCTCGCACGTCCGTATCGACGGTGCGCACGTTTCGGTAAAGACTGCGTGCGACCAAGTCATCCCGTTTGGCGGGGCGCACTCAGTTCCGGGGTAAAATAGGGCGTTGGTTTTCCTGTTTTTGGATCGCGGTTTGCGATCACCACAGGACGCGACGCACTGAGCGGGTTGCACGGGCATCAAGAGGGTTACACAGTCTACGCGACACAACTGACGGAACAGAAAACGGAATAACGAGAAGAGAGAATGGGTTACCTGAACAGGGCTCCATGAACCAAAAATTCGCGTGTCCGGGATGCTGGATCGTGTCCTGGTCACCGTGTCCGCTGTGTCCGGGCTAGGGGCTGTGTCCGGGCTGCTGGGTGGACTCGCCGGTGGAGGGCGGCTCAGCCTAGGGCATCCGGGGTGCTGGTCGGCGGCGTCGAGCGGGCTGGGCGGAGCGGCTCGTCGGGGCTGCTGGGGTGATCGGCTCCGGGCTGAGCGGTGATCGGAGCTCGGGGCTGCTGGGCTCTGCGGGTGGTGGAGATGGTGGGGATGGTGATGGTCGAGGCAGGGGAAGCGGCACTGCGGGTGGTGGTCGACGGCTAGAGAGGGACGGCGAGGCGAGGGGTGCGATGGGGGAGCGGCGGAGTGGAGTCGTGGAGGTGGTGACAGGCGAGAATCGGACGACTGGTCGGGGGACGGTGGAAGAAGAAGGAGACGGCGGCTGCCTAGGGTTCAGGCGAGGGGGTCGTCGGCTGCGGCGGTGAGGAGAGGAGAGAAGAGAGAGGGGGTTTCCGGCGGCGGGGCACAGAAGTCGAGGGGTTTTTATAGGTCGTGCACAGTAAATCCGGCGGAGATCCGATTAGGGTTCGGTTAGGGTTTCGGGTCCGGGTCGGGTTTGATTCGGATCCGACCCGACCCGACCCGTTAGGTCTGGGTTGGCTTGGTTCGGTTTGAGTTTGGGTCGGTTTGGTTTAATTTAATTCAATTAGACCGGGTTCAATCAAGGTTTATTTATGTTTAATTCTACATTGGTCTTTAGGGCTTTAAACGTGTTTTCGGAGTCCAATAAATTCGCAGAAAATTATCCTATGCCTGGTTTTCCATTTTACACCATAAAATATTATTTTCATAATAATTTTAATATTAATTAATATCAATTAAAAATCATTTAGTCACAAATACCTTAGTTTTAATTCCAAGAAATTACCGAAAAATTGGAAAAAAATTTATATTAAAATAATCTAAAAAATTAGGGTGTTTACAAATGTAGTGTAGGTAAATGATCTTGTGTAAATGATATGTGATTAGGGTTTAATGTAGTGTTTAGGGTTTAGTTACATAAGTATTTAAAATGAAATAAATGGATATACATGAGTTAGGGTATGAGAATAAATGGATCCATGTTTAGGGTTGGGATTACATGAAATTGTTATGAACTATATGCATGGGCGGAAAATACAAGGTTAATATTTAAGGCATTGAATATATGTTAAGTTTATGATATTGGGATACACTGAGATGTTAGGGCATTTCAATATATATATGCATATTGATTATTGTTGGTGAACAGATTTAAATTATTGAGAAATAAGATTATGATATTGGAACATGGATGAACATCGAGGAGCAGGTGTTTGATGGTGAACTAGTGTTTAATATCAAACCATTAGTCACTCATTGGGGATTAATAAATAATGTTGAATTACATTGAGGAGTAGTTTTAATGTGAAATAGAAATGATTGTATATATTTGAGGGTTTAATAAATAGTATATAATTTATTCGAGGATGATGTTTAAAATGTGCGGGATAACGTCTGTGAAGACCAGGGAAAAATCGGAGGATTAAACATACTTGAACTACTGAACATTGTGATGAATATAGTAAGATCGAGGATTTTGTCTGATGATTTTATACAGGTAATTAATCAGATAAGATGTAACATACCTTTAGTCAACCTTGGTCAACCCTCTAGCGTCATGTCCCTGTGAGTTATAGCTGAGTCTGAGCATATGTTTAGACGTGTGTCACATCCCTATTTGCCGTGTGATAGTTTATTTATTGAGTTTGTATCTCGTCTCTAGGTACTACGGGACCTGCGGACTTGGACATGGTACCGGATCCCCATTTTTAGCAGCCGGACGCAGGCAAGTGTACCTTGCCACCTTGTATTTCAGTTGCAGATATTTTATTGTTTCATTATGTATATTGTGCGCGTATTTGATTACGATCGATACTTCGCGTCCGGATCACAACCGGGTACAGACGTTAGTCGTAACGTATTGTAATGAATGCTAGATATTCGTAATACCTCGATGTACGTACCTGAGTACATCGTCACCCGAGGACACATTCATACACTGATATCATGCCAGATTCCTGTATCCTGATACTGTCATCATGATTGGAGACTGGGATGACCTTAGGGTCATGTTTGTTGATAGTTACTTCTGTGCGAAGAGACTGCTAGATAGAGGTTCAGGTTCAGCGCACAATCGTTGACCACTTGGGAAGGGGAAGACAGTTACTAGACGTTTGGGCTCCTCTGCACGCGCTTTATATATGTATGTCCTGTTGATGTAGTGTTCCTGTATCCGGAGTAGTAGTATCACCCGTGTGACTCTATGCTCGGAGCTACGGTACGCCCCGTGTGTCTCTGTGTTCGGAGCTACGGTTTTATTTTGGACAGCCCACGCGTCGAACATTGTCTTTAAACTGTGTCTCACTTGTTTGGTTATGATAGATTATCCTGTCGTTGTACTTGTACTTTCTGTTATACTTGGCATGCTGTATTTTTGTACCTTGTTACATCCCTCTGAGGACCTGGTTCCCTTCCAGGTTTAGGAGAGGAGGATTACCCAGAGGAGTACGGTCCGGCTTCGTATCCAGCAGCAGGACCCATTGCTGAGGACGAGGTCATCCCCGAGGACTTTGCCTGATCTCTGGTAGTGACTCTATCCTTGGGACGGTATTATTATCCAGCTATCTGATGCCGTTCCAAGTTATCTTTTTGCTTACTTTCATTCCAGTATTTTGTACTAGCGGGTTTGTTCCCGTGTGACTACTCTAGTATTTGTACTATGATATATTATCTCTTGACTTTTCCTTTCTGTACATTAGTTGTTATAATTACCTCTATGTGCTCTTATATCTGTTGCCTGTAGATGAGAATTAGATTGACTATTTATGTGTTATGTGTAGGGTTATTCATTGTACTTTACAGTTTAGGTGCACTCCGACGGGCCCATTAGATTGGGATGCCCGCCGAAGTGTGCTGCTGGCCATTGCCACGTGACTCGGTTCCTTACCTATGGAACCGGGGCGTGACAGTAAACTCAATTTCTCTTTCTGGTGGCATACCTGAAAGTTCTTCTGGAAATACATCTGGAAATTCATCAACAACTTTGGAGAATCGTACTTATTTCGCTACTGCCATTCTCAAGGTTGCTAGCGAAGATTCTGTCTGGCCTCTAGAAAATGAGAATTCTTTTTCTCGGGGAATACGATAGATAAACTTGCCAGCTTGGCAATCTATCGTCGTATATCGAGCACTTAACCAATCCATGCCTAATACGACATCATAATCTCCCATAGGAAATTTTATCAATCTGGACGAGAAATCCTCGCCCGTAAACTATGACTCGACACGATACATAAACTCTATCGACTGCCATGATACCGTTACCAGTAAGTATATTGAGTCTTACTGATAAGGATTCGGATTCTAAACCAACTCGTATCGTAAATCGTGCAGACATAAAAGAATATGATGCACCTGAATCCAATTTGGTTGCCACCAAGGTGGAAGCAAACCGACTTAATCTGCAGAACTCTGTTGCATAGCCGTCAATAGTCATGCCCATATGCTTTAAGTTGTTAGACCTTTGTTGAAGATCATAACGCGATACCGCATCAAAATAACTCGTCTGAAACCTCTCGCTGAAGACGGCCCTAGAGACGGGTACTATCAAAGAAATTATTTGTACTATCCACCAGTCTTGGGCCAAGTCTAGTAACTGCAGTCGAACTACTGATACTTGCTCTCGGTCAGGCACTCCTGCTGCCTCTAGGATAGCTCCAGTG